>PVJL010000201.1:47500-57500 GCA_004026885.1 Lyroderma lyra | reverse complement strand
AAAATTTGTAGTGAAAATGAATATTTTGTAGAATACTAGTTTACTCTATTTTCTTAAGAGGGCGTGTTCTTCTACGTACCCTGTGTAATTCCCCCCACCTCTAGTGAAATTATGTTTTATCCAATGGGATTACTAATTTTTGTTCTCACTTTTTTGAATCACCTTAAGTCCAGTTTTGAAACAAACTGATTTTGAGCTTTTGGCAGTATGTGAGGCCTTCAATTCAGTACACAGTCCAATCATCTTTAATACTCATGATTTAATGGAAGAAAGTGTGAGAAAGCATCCAGTAGGTGTTGGACTCTGATTAGCCTTAGAGTGTGGCCCCTAAGGATGGTTACTAACAGTAGTGGAATATTGATTGATTCCTCTGGAGTTCATGTTTTTTTTATTCTTCAGTAGTTTCTCAAGAGCTATTTGAGTTGCTGACTGTATCCTGAGCACTGCATTAGGTACTGCCGTGGAAGGAAAGAGGAATAAAACTCAGCCTTTCTAGCAAAGAAGTCACAGCCCAGTGGGATATGTGAAGCATGTACATAATAATTATCTTTCTGTATGTGATTTTAGAGGTAAAAACATGCTGGAAGGAGTGGGTGGAAAGATACATTCTGGTTTGTAGAATTAGAGGAGGATTTATAGATGGGGGTGGTATGGCTGCAGGGGAAGACAATCTAAGACAGAAAATCGTGGGAACCAAGAAAGGAAAATGGAAACGTGTGCGATCTGCCTAAGAACAGTACAGAGTCACTAACTAAAAGGCTGTATGTGCAGTCATGGTAGGAATGCAAGTTGGCCAAATTCAGTTAAGATTATGTGATAGGACCAGAAGATACTGAGTTCCAGACCTAGGAGTTTATATTTGAAATGACAGGCAATGGGGAGCCACTCATGATTCTAAATGGCAGTGCTTTTCAGTAACACAGATGAGAAGCGTATCGTTTCCCTAGGGATAATCAGGATTGTATGTAATTTCTAACACTTTTTTGTAATTCCACCCCCTCTCTTCCACTCAAGAAAGCATATTGGGGGGGTTCCCTGGTGGTGTAGTGGCTGGGCTTCGGTGCTCCCAACGCCATGGCCTGGGTTCAATTCCCAGCCAGGGAGCTACAAAAAAAAAAAAAAAGAAAAAGAAAAAAGAAACCATATTGGAAAACAGTTGAAGATGAGTAATATTATTAAAGGAATACCTAAATCAGCTTTCACTTATTTAAAAAAAAAGCACACTTACAAATTTACTTAGTCATAAGTAACTTGCAATACACTTTATAATGGAACCCGACACAGAGCCGTGTGTCGTGACAACAGTTAAGAACTGAGGTTGAGGATAATATTACAACACTGTAGAATGGATTGAAATAAGCAGATACTGAATGTAGTAAGAGAGCAGTAAATGAGGTATTACATTATTCTTACAAAATTTAAAATGGGTCTGAATTAGGATTTGCTGTACAAATGGAAGAGGACGTCTATGGGATATATAGCAACTTACTGGCTACCCTGGCTATCGGCAAGGAGTAAGTGAAAGGATGAATCTAAAATTTCAAACTATGGTAACTCATGGAAAGAGAAGTCACATTAGGTGGTGAACTTATTATACATCAAGTTGACAATGCACTGTAGAATTGTATGCCTGAAACCTATGTAATCCTTGCTAACAGATGTCACCCCAATAAGTCTAACAATAAAAATGAATTTAAAAAAAATAAATAAATAAAAATAAAAAAAAATAAAATTTCAAACTATGGTAACTCATAAATATTATACGAGTTGCTTTGAATTGAAGAAGGAAACAATCTTTTTTATTTTTTAGTTGTGAATTTTTTTTCTCAACTATAATTGGTTTATAAATTCATCAGCTATTAACCACAGTAAGTCCTCAATGTCATCCATATCTTCGACTTTACACAAAATGCAACAATATTGAATTTGGGCTACTAAATTGAGATTCCAGAGCGCATCTTATAGAACACTTCTGTAAAGTTGGAGACTTGGGGCTCCTTCTCAGGAGTATAGTGCCAATCTGAGTGATCTTTTAAATGGAATGTTCTTTCCAAGACACTTCAGGTGCTCCTGAAGAGGCACTCCCCATTCTGTATGTGAACTCTCATTTGATTCTTAGTTATTCAAGTAGCTATTTCATCCTTGAGATTATTAATGCTTGAATTTACATTTGCATGGTATGCGATATTTTTTCCACCCCCTAAATGGTGGTAAAGTGCATATAAGGAATGAATGCATAGTCCAGGGGTGAGTTCCTCATTGAGAGGAAATGAATGCATGGGGCTTCTCTAGCTTAGCATAGAGGGGAATGTTTCCAGCTCTTTGCAAACCACTCATTTATTGATTATGCATTTATTTAATGTCAAATATTACCTCTTTACATGTTGCACATGAGTGCTTTTTATATAATTTTAAAACATTTTCAAAAAACTTAATGAAAAGACTTTTCAAGTTGCTATACCATGTGATGTTTTCCATTTCTTGAAAAGAAAGAATTGTGTAGACCACTAGACAATTCAAGTGAAATTCCAGAGGTAGGAATTTGAACTTCTTTTGGACCCTCTGCTTTTGTTAATAAAAATTGTATCTATTAGTAGGCATGCTCTTATATCTATTTATAGGCTTGCTTTCTACAACTGGTGGAATGAGAAAATGACTTATTTTTACGGTTGAAAAAGAAGTACGGAAGCACATTCATTGCATGATAAATGTTAGTGATAATGGTTTTACTGAACGCTTTTGCCATTCAAGAAGCTCAGAACTGGAAATCCAATTCCATCTACGCTTTATATACAGTGTAGTCAGTCAGTGGCATTTACTGAACTCTCTGTTGTCCATGGTCGTGGGAACAAACAGAGGATAATTACTTGAAATTAAACATAATCTACTTTGACTATTAGTGCTGATATCTTACTGAACATATAAATCCTGCTATTATAACTATAGAAAACTTTTACTGATCAATGTTCCTTCCCTTATAGTTTTTCTAAACAATTATTGAGGGAAATTTTAAGATAAAAAGCCAAGTTGATCAGTGAATAGATTGTGAGGGGTGGAGGGGGAAGATGTTTGGAGGGGACCAAAAAGGTACTGCAGGGTTGATTGACAACCTGAGAGACAAGAGTCATCAAGAACTGACAAGTTGTTGCTTGATTTTGACAGAAATCATCCCCACCACCCCCACTGAAACATTTGTCTCAAGAAGGATCTGGAAGTAAAAATTGGTTCATATATGTATAGTCCTTATATTCTATGCAAAATTTTCTGGAAGTCCCGATTTTGTGTGATATTTTTTTCTGTTTCAGGAAAATGATTTTGAAAATTTACCAGAAAATGGAATCTTCTTTTGAACTTAAAAAAAAAAACACTTTAGATTGATACATAAGAAAAACTCTTTGTTGGTTAGTATTTCTTATTTTTTAGTCTGATATGAGATACTGATTATTGGTCTTTTTGGTCATTATTTTAGAATAATTATTGCAGAACCATGTTGATTTGTTTTTCTCCTTTAAAAACACAATCATAAGAAACACTTTTTATCTTGAGAAAAGTCGTTAGTTTGGATGTCAAATTATATTGCGTAGTTTCTTTTCCCCCTTTTAATTACACAGCTGATACTTATTTTACATGTTTTTAAATCAAGTAAATTGACTGGTGGAGAGGGGTGACAGAATTTTTGCCTGAGCCTATCAAGATACCAAGTTATTTTCCCTGATAGTTTTATGATTATGAAGTGGAATGTGGAAATTATGGAGTGGAAAACCAAGTGACTTTCTTCTCCCCAAATAATGAAATGAACTGAGTTGAGAATTATCATGGTTGACAGCTCAGTTGCCGCTAAGCCTGGCCTCTTTGCGGTCTCTCTCTTCTACTGCCTACTGGTCATTACCTGACCCCATGCTTGCCAACACCTGCCCACCCCCGCCCTACACATACTCACCTAATAGGAGACTGCGTACTTGTCAGAATGGCTTTCTTCATTGGTATGCGTCTTGTGTAGATCTGTGTTGCATCCTGTACTGTTCTCCCCCTTTTAGTCTTAAGCCTCAAATACCAATTTTGGCCTCAGTCTTTAGAGTTCCTTTCAGCTTCATTCATTCTTTGGACAAAGAACTTACGAACTTCAAATTTGTTTTTCCTTCTGTAGTTGAAATGCCCCATACTCCCACATTCCATTAGTAGCTCATCTCTTGGCTCCTATTATACTTCTACCTCTTTATCCACTGGCTTAGATCACCTTTCAGTTTGTGTCCTTCCTTATGTCCTTATTTAATAATTGGCTGCTTAAGGTAATACAAGTAAGCTAAAATAATAATTTCTGAGATTTATATAGCGCATAGTATATGTCAGGTACTTTCTAAGAGCTTTGGAGATTTGGACATTTAATCCTCAGAACAACTTTTTGAGACAAGTAGTATTAATACCCCCATTTACAGATGAGGAAGCCAAGGCACAAAGATCTTAAGTGACCCAAGTCCAACTATAAGTACCCACAATATGATTCCAGAGCCCATGCTTTTAAAGATTATGCTAAACTGCCTCCTTAGGAAAAAATTCTTTTGCCGTGCAACTCAATGTGTTGTGAAACTCAGGAGTCAGAAAGCTTGTTAGCCAACACTGTAGTTGACAAAAGTTATTGCCCAGATACAAACTCATCAAATTCCCAAGTTTATCCAAAAAGAGATTTTATTTTTTTGTAACTCTCAGACTTTTATGTGCTTGTATAATTCATTTACTTATGTCATATAGCACTATATGTCTATATGAAAAGGAGTCTTAACATATAAGTGCTTAACCTTTACTTCTTAATGATGAGCTTTTAAATTGTTATTGTGCTGATATAATTAGGTGTAATGCCTAAAATGCTTTGTGTGTATAGCTATAAAAAAAAAGTAATGTGATCTAGAACTGACAGTAAAACTGTATCTAGGAAAAAATCCTATGGAAGGTTGAAATTGAATGTGGTAACTGCAATTATCTAAAAGGAAGTCTATTACCTTATGATAAAACTGTCAAAATAATGATTGGGTACTCCCACAAATTGTACAGAGAATCAATAAAACCAATATTACGTCACTGTTTGAGAATTTAGGAATTCCACTTTCTCCTAATTCATGAGAGAATACTAATATATTCTAAAAAGAGGTAATTATAAGGGTATATTTTTAATGTGCTTTATTTTGTAATTCTTTTTTTAGAGTATTTTTGCTTGAGAAACTTGATGAACAACATTCTTAGAAAATATGAATAGTATTTATTCATTAATCAGGTAAAAATACACAGACAATATGAGTTACTTTCTTTTGCCTTGCAAGGACATATAAAATGCAAAGTTTTTAATAGATCTCCTTTTTTGGTGGCAGATAACTTCTACTTCAAGGGCCATGCATTATCTTTTGGATCATGGTTGATCTGTGATGTCATTGTACACAAGCTAACCTTTGTATTTTAATAGAGATTACCAAATTCTGCTTGCTAAAACTGAATTTGTCGTCTTCACTAAGCCACGTGACCTCTAACTTCTCATTTTTGTCTTTCAATCTAAGAAGACATTTTATGTAACTAATACAGAAATGATTTTTAGTGGACTAAGTTCTAGTTTATCCCCTGGTCTCACGTCTATAAGTATTAGTTGACTTGAATTATGTATTTTATTGATAATGTATCTACCATTTACTTAAGACTCTTAAGATTTTATTAAGGAATTTTGTAGATAAATATAAAATATTTGAATAGAACTTTATTGTTTAAAATAGTTTTAGTATGTTTTATTTGACCTAACAACTCTTTTAACTTATTTTTAAGTTTTAAATTATAGTTGGCATTTTATATTAGTTTCATGTGTACAATATACTGTTAAAACATTTGTATACCGTACAAAGTGATCACCAAAATAAGTCTAGTAACTGTCACCGTACATAGTTATTACCTAGTATTGATTCTATTTCCTATGTTGTACATTATATCCCTGTGACTTACTTTATAACTGGAAGTTTGTACTTCTTAATCCTCTTCCCTTTTTCTTCCCATATTTATATAATACAACTCTTTAACATAGATAAGGCAGGTGTTATTTTGCAGTTTTATATATGATAAACAGATGCTCAGGATAAATGACAGCCTAGTCACAGAGAGGGTAAACCTGGGACTTGGACTCGGATCACCCTTGCCGGCCTGCTCCTCTGCTTACCCTTAGTATGTGCTTGAAATGAACAAAGGAATGAACAAAAGCAGTGAGTAAGCAAAAAGACCTAGGTCTTCTTATTTCAAAGTCTTCTTTCCATTATTTGATGAACAGCATTGTTTAGATATTGCTCAAGTGCTTAACCTCTCTTAATGTTAGAAATTTGTCTCCCTTCTACTTAAATCACATCCGTTACAATCTGCATATTTTCACTTGCTGAGTTGGAATCCCAGTTTGGTCCTATACCACTAACTTTCACTTTGGGTAAATTCTTCAGGAGCCATAGTTCACTCTTCTTTAAAATTGGCTAACAACATCTACTTTTCAGTGTTATATAGATTAAAGGTGGTTTGTAAAGAACCTAGCATGGTGCTTGGCACATTATAGGCACTCAGATGATACTGATTTTTGTAGTGATGGGCAGTAGTATTCCAATAAATGGTTACTTGAAAAATGAAGGAATTAATTTAGTCTTCATCTTCTTTGATTTCAAATTCTCTGATCATCTAGAATTTTGAATTCTCTGATAATTTTGGAAATCCTGAAACCTCTTGAAATACTTTATAAGATGCTCTGTAATGGGAGAAATTAATTATAGTCTTATCAAAGCTACATAGATTGAAAGGATGGATTCAATCTCATGATTTCTTTTAGTAATATAGTTTATCTCATAATACCAAAACAACAGCATGTGTTTGGTCTACCTATATATATGTACTATGGAAACTTACAGCTCTTTTTTGCTATAGTCACTCTTAATTATATCTTATACTTCAGGGAGTCTTTTGCCAACACTCTTTCAAAAGCAACAGTTGTTTTTGTGGTGGTTAATGGAAGGGTTAAATTTCTCATGAGGTCATTGCTGGGGGCAGCAGGTCCACTAGAAAATTCTTACATTTTTAAATACAATTTCTATTGGGATAACTTTAGATTTACAGAAAAGATGCAGAGATAGTGCAGAGTTCTATACTTGTTTCTGTCACTCAGTTTCAGTTGCCCCTAGTGTTACAATTTTACATTAATGTGGTACATTTGTCAACATTAAGACAAATAATTATCAAGTAATGGATACATTGCTATTAACCAAGCTCCTGACTTTATTTGAATTTCACCACTTTTTCTATTAATGGCCTTTTTCTGGTCCAGGATCCAATCCAAAATCTCACATTGCATTTAGTAGTGGTCATGTTTTCTTAGTCTGCTTTGGGGTGTGACAATTACTCAGTCTTGCCTTGTTTTTGATGACTGTGATGGTTTTGAGGAATATTGATCAGGTATTCTGTGTAATGTGTCTTGGTTTGGGCTTGTCTGATGTTTTTCTTAACAGGCTAGGATTTTAAGTTTTGGAAAAGAATACAAAGGAGGTGAAGTTTCCTTATCATCATCAGGGGATCCATGATATCAATGTAACTACTCATTGGTTATGTTAACCTTAATCTCTGGCTATGTTAACCTTCATCTCTGGTTAAGGTAGTGCTTGCCAAATTTCTCCACTGGAAAGCTGCTACTTTTTCTTTCCAATACTCTGTTCTTTGGAAGCAAGTCACTAAGTCCAGCCCACATTCAAATTCAGAAGAAAGATTAAACTCCACCTCCTGAAAGGAGGGGTATCTAAATATATTACTCTGAGCTCTTCTTTAAGGAAGTTTTCTCTTTTTACTGTTTACCCATTTATTCAATCATTTATATATGAGGGCTTTCCGGAAAAAATCCAGCCATAAATGCCTTTATTTTTCATATCACATGGCTGGATACTTTCTGGGCAGCCCTTGTACGTACACATTTATTTATATATATGGATTTGTATTATTTATTTTATATTTGGGATTATAATTTCACTAGACACCTTTTATTAGATTCAAGAATTAAATGTGTGCCACCCATTCTATTCTTTTAATTCCACCCCGCTCTGCCTTTCTCCTGTTACCTATAAACTGAGTATGCATAGACGTGTATCCTTGTCCATCGTTCATTTCACTGATAAAATTATTTAGCACCAGTCCCAAGGAAAACCCTCTGCAGAATGACTGATAGTTCTCTTTGGTTACTCACTCTTCGTTTTAAAAAAAAGGCCTGTCAATGCTATAGTAAGTATCAAAAGTGAATTTTCTCATTCTGATCTAAGTTTTCACAAATCTGTTATAGTTATTAACAGACTTCTTTTTGTTTTGTTTTGTTTTTGCACCTCAAATAATTTTTATTATTAGGGGCAGTACTTTTTAAAGTGAAAAAAATCAATGTAAAGGTGAATTATTTTTAAACCTTGACCTGATTTTGGTTCTTTTCCATGCTTCAGTCACCACTGTTCCATGAATTTATCAAAAATGCTGGTCAGTTGGTGTATACCTTTGTCTACGAGGCATTGAGTCGGCAGATTGTGCTAATGTGACCTGTTTATTTGACTTATTTCTTAATTATTTCTTGTTTCAGTCTTAGTTTTCTACATTTCAGTTGTAGCTGTCCTGTTGAGTTTTCAGACTGTTGATGAACATTTGGTAAAGAAAAGCACGGCTTGTTTAAAAAACATGCCTTTAAATGGCATTTTTTTTTTTCTGTTTCCTTGCTTTAGTTTAGATTTTCAGAAGCAGGGAAGGGATCTTTCTCTCTCTGGGGATGACGGAAGTGGACTGCACCATTCACAAAACCATTCATCTGTTGCATGTTCTTTGAGTCAGCACTGGCATCCGTGATGTTCTTTGTCTGGGGCTGCTTGCCTGGCTTTGTGATTGTAGGGTAGAATACCGTACGAAAGGCAAAAGGACTGGGGGAAATAAGGTAGACAGATGGGTGACAAGGAGCAGGTTTTGTGTTTTAAATTTCCTTATTTTTTAAGTGAGACATTCTGACATATTGTGTGTATGTATGTCTCTCTCTCTCTCTCTCTCTCTCTCTCTCTTACTCTCTTACTCTTTCTCCCTCTCCCTCTCTCTCTCCCTCCCTTCCTCCTCCCTCCCCCTCCCTCTCTCCTTCTCCATCCCCATCCCTTTCCCTCCCCCCACCTCTCTCTCACTCTCACTGTGGAAAACTGGGTCTTCTGCTTAAGTTGGGTTATCTTCCCTTAAGAGACTCATGCTCTACTAGGAGAGATAAGATCCTCACACAGACACATCCTCAGTTTAGTTCAGAATCATTCATCAGCAAACTTATTAACTAGTTTCTTTTGAAATTTTTTGTACCTATGGCAGATGGGTTTAACACCTCTAAAAATTGAACCTATTGTCTTGTGCAAAGCTTGCACTTTGTGTAACCATATAGAATTATCTTTGGGTCTAAAAAAATTTAGTATATATGATCCTTGTTTTCTCCTAAAGGATAATAGTGTGACCTCTTGTAAATGCTTTATCATTTTATGGATTTTAGTGTTTTTAAATATGTTTGACCTTAGCATTTTGATATTTTCCCCAGTAATTAAGAGAGAGTACACAGACTTTTGAAACATTCTAAAAGTCAACTTGTTTTTTTACGTAAAAAATGAATTGTTATTAAATTTCATTAAATTGAATTTTTAAAACCTTGCTTAGCTTTCATTTAGCAGGAGCGGGTAAAAAAATTTTTTTCATACTCTTGCTCTTTGATACTCAACTTCCCTGTGTATCTTTCCTTTTTTCCCCCTCGTTCTTACTTAATTTGAAAGGAAAAAAGTTTTAGAATTTTGGACCTTTAGAATCATTCCACATTTTCATTATAATTTCAAGGGAGATGTGTATCAATACACATTTACTTTTTCATTCATTCTTCCTTGGGCATCATCAAGAGAAAAAAAAAGGGGGCAGAAGTCCCTGTCCTCTAAGAGCTTACATTTGAATAGTGAAGGCC
>PVJL010000201.1:0-42500 GCA_004026885.1 Lyroderma lyra | reverse complement strand
CTTCCTGAATGCTCAACTGACTTTGTACCAATATTAAACTAGTGTTTCGTAAATTTTAGTACATCTACAATTTTTGCTATATCCATATAGCACATGTGCTGCTAATAAATATATTTACTTGATATTGTTAAATGCCATTTATTTAATTATATTTTTAAAGGAAATTTGTAATCCCACCTTAAATAATAAACTAGAATTTCTTGCCATAAATAGAAAGTACACATGAAAATAATACATAACTGTTAAAGAAAAAATAAGTTTTGCGTGCTCATAAAGTCACTACGCATGCCTCTGCCAGTGTTACGCGTGCTTCTCTTTGGGAGATGGGGCATTCGACATCGTCAGCATTTAAAAACCCACTGTGTCCTACATTCTTTTACTCTAAACTCTAAACCAGGCATGCCCAACCTGTGGCCCAGGATGGCTTTGAATGTGGCCCAACACAAATTCTTAAAACATTAGAAGATTTTTTTGTGACCCCTTTTAGCTCATCAGTTATCGGTAGTGTATTTTATGTGTGGTCCCAAACAATTCTTCTTCCGGTGTGGCCCACAAAAGCCAAGAGGTTGGACACTGCTGTTCTAAACCTTATGAAAACAATAAAGAAAAAAAAATGCCCTCCTATATGATGAGAAAAGTTCAAAGTAGGTCAAATCCATTTGATTATCTAAAAATTGCTGTAACAGTAGGGAATATAGGCAGAGCGTTGGATTTTGTGTAGTTTCTTAATAATTCATTCAGTAATTTATTGAGTAGCTGTTTTGTGCAGAGCAACTTTGAGGTGGTAACAGAGAAATAGTTCTGCTCTTAAACAGCTGACCACATATTCTGACATAAACATTTTCTTAGTCCTCCATGTGACCCACACATTCTCAAAGCGGGTGATAGCGCATAAATAGATATGCTGTACACCTGGGGCATTAAAATTTCATGGTAGGGAAAATTGAAAAAATATTTAAAAAGTCTCTTTAGATGGGCTGTAATGAAAAAAAAGTTAAGAAATATTGATGTAGACCAAATATAGGAGACCGCATAAAGTCGAGGTTGAACTCTACAACCTTATAGCTCTAGAACCAGTAATAAACTTGTATAAATTATATCTTAACCTCCTTGGGGTGAACACAGGATGAGCCTAATCCGCTGTGTAAAAGCCCTCAGATACTTAAAGATGACACTGAGGAAATATGACATCCTTTTTCTCTATACTGTGCTAAATATTCAGTTTTCAGGTTTTCTTTTAACGTGTCATAGTTTTAAGTCTCAGCATCCTGATCCAACTCCTGTCAACAGCAAAGTAATGTTTAATCAAGTGCCCAATGATTGGTAGACAAAATAAATTCACTCCACTCCACAATGTAAGAGAGAGGAGAGCAAATGAATTGGAAAAATAAGGGAAAACCTTACTGAAGGAGGTGAGGATTGAAATGAGCCTTGATATTTTGACTGAGGCAAAGATAAGAAAGAACATTCTAGAGTTGGAGGATGGTGTTGAGGGTGAGCTGGAGGGAAGGGTGAGGTTAAGTATATTCCTGGCATTAATCAGGTACTTAATCAATATTCATCAAGTGTATGTTTATTGACTAAGAGTTAACGGTGTAGAGTGGCCATAGAGCTCAAAGTCACCTGAGATAAGAGTCTGTTGAGTGAATACTCGTGCGTTGGAGATCTCGTCCTCCTGTCTTACATAATAATTTGTTATTTGATGACTCTAGTTCAAGTTATTTCTTACATGGTCGTGTGCTAGTTAGAGAGCAAGATTTAATTTGTGCCTATAGGGCTTTCTAATATTAAAAGATGTTTCTTGTCCACATCATCATATGAGATCAGACTGCTTTAGAGATCACCTCTGTGCAGTGGGAGAGCTAGTGAACTGGCCGGAATTCTTGAGGCATAGTTCCAGATGCAAGAGTAAGTAGACTCTGTGGGCCAGTCGCAATATCCAAATTGTCCAGAGGGCCAACTCCCATGGAGATGTAACTGGGGACCTTTATGACCTTGATGTCCAAAAGCCTTAAACCAGCATTTAAAGCAATTGTTAAATTGTAGCTGGTGTTCTAGGTGTTGCTGTTTTGGAACTCAGCCTCTGGAGCCGCCACATGAGGAGGCGGACATGCTGGTGTACTTTGGGAGTGCTGCCAGCAGCAGCTGCCTTCCCCGTCCAGCTGTTCATCTGCAGTGATTGTTTTTTCTTGAGTGGAAAAGGAAGTGAGCTTTGACACCCTCCGTTCTGCCTGAGCATGGATCTTCCTTCAGTGTGGCCCATCTTGTCTTTTTCCCTGTATTGTCCTTCCCTCACTTCACCCTTTCTTCTCCCCTGACTGCTGCCACCCAATACACAATCACCCCCATGCTGGTTCATCGATCTCTGACCTTGGAACAGGGTTCGCAGCCATAAATGGGCTTGTCTTGGTTTGGTTCAGGTATAACCTAGTCAAAAGGCACCCTTGCAGTGGGCAGGATTTTTAGGGACCTTAAGAGTGCAGGTGGTTCACTTGTTTACTTGCCTGAATTCCTTCTAGCAGCAACTGACCACTTATCCGAGCTTACATTAAGGAAATGAGGAATTATAAAAATCAGTGTGATGTCACTGATTTGGGGAAAAGTCTTCACTTGCTTGATTGCTGATACTTAGAATGCCCTTGGGTAGATGGGGAAAATCCTTCTCTCAGTTATAGACAAATCTTAAAATACAAACCTCCCACGGAGTGACAACACCTAAGCAAATGCATAAAAAAAATGTAAAGGACTTCTACCATGTTCTTGCCAGAGAATAGTTTTGATTGTGGATTGTGTGCTGAGTGCCGCAGGGGGCAGAGCAGAAGAGGAGTGTAATAGGGAGAGTCTGGCATTGCCAAATTTTGCCTGTTGAGCAGATTCACTTGTAGCTGTCTCTCCAAGGCTATGTTATATATATTGGTAAGAACAGGCCCCTGATTTCGTAGGTATCTCATGAAGTCTTTTTTTTTTTTTATTTACCCTCTTGAAAATAGAAAGTTAATAAGTGATCTACTTACTGATAAGTGATCTACCATTGATAATGCAACGTTGGAAGGCAGAAAGCAGGTCCTGCCATTATCTAACACCAGCCAAAGCAGCAGTATAACAGCTAAAACAGTCCAAGTCTGAAATGGCATAAGTTCTTTTCATGTGCAATTTTATTTCGTGTTCACAAAGTAAGTGCCAATATTATGCTCTTTTACAGACGAGGGAACTGAGGGTCACAGACATTAGTTAACTTGTCAAGATAGCTTAGCCAGTCACCGAACCAAGTCTGTCTGATTCTAGGCTCTGCTCCATAACCACTGTTCCATGTTGCCTCTCCATTTGAAAGCAGAATGATGTTTAGCTTTCTGAGTTCACCTTTGTTTTAGAAGGTATGTTTTTCCTCTTTTGAGGAAGATGTAAATAAAAATGAGGACTTATATGGCATCTGAGGCTAGGTCATAAGAAGCCATAAGCCTGTGCCATGTTCTCCTGGGGTGCAGCTCTTGGCACCCACTCGCCATTTCAGGGGAAGGTCCAGGTGGACCTTGGATAGGCCCACATGGAAACCAAGGCCCCCTCATCAGTTCCAGCTGGGGTAGCAGTAAGCACAGAGTTGTCAAGGCACATGAGCAATCATCATGAAAGTGATCCTATAGCACCCAGATAATCCACTGCAGTCGACACCACACAAAGAGTGTACTACCGAGCCTAGCCCAAATTGCCAAATAATGAGCATGTTAAGAAATCCCTTCCCCTCAAATATAAACCCAAATATAAATACGGGTTTATATTTGAAAATCCAATGGAACTGGATCTCAAACAAACTGTCTTGTTTCTGAAGCTTGATGAAGAACACATGATGCTTTGACCTGTGACATAGCAGCAAGCTTTGGAGTGGGGGTACCAACCAGAGATGATGCTTCTGCTGCAGTGTGGCCAGACGCCATGCAGCACAGAAGTCTTTAACAGTGATTTAGCTTGTTCCACCCACAGCCCTGTCTGCATCTCTGCCATCTGCTCTTTTCTCTATTGTTTAAAGCTCCAGGTTCTTGGAAGCACCTTTTAAATATTTATATAACTTAACTTCAAAAAAAATTTTTAACAAATAAGTATTAAAGGGAATCAAGCTTTCCCTGAATTTCTTACGAAAGGGTTTCCAAAATTTTCAGTAACAAAACAGAATTTTGTTGATGGGCCATATTTCCATGACAGAGATATAGAAATGATAGACAAAATAAACAACTAAGAAAAATATTTTTAAAATACATAATCAAGTTTAAAGAAAAGTAATTCAGTTTCTAGGTGCAAGGAATGGAAAGAGAAGGTTTATTCCAAGTGGTAAACAGGGCATCATACTGTGTAGGACCATAGGAATTGTTGAGGTATAGACATGAGGGGCTGGGCCTGGGTTTTTTAACGCCCCAGAGGAAAGCATGTACAACCAGAAGTTGGAATTGAGCCTCCATATATAGCCTAACCCATAAAAAAGGGACTAAGAAAACTCTACTTGCCTGGAGAAAATAGCAAGGAAGCTCGCTTACTGAGTATAGCTTTGTTTGTGGAGGATTAGGAGAGTCAAGAGAAATTAGAAATAAGTCAGTACAATTTGTGGGTTTGGGACCCAGTTTACACTCTTGTTTATTACAGGAAGCCTAAGCTAAAAAACTAATCAAATTACTTTCTGCAAAAGTAAACATGAAACAACTATGTCATGGTTATTTCCAAAGTATAGGTCAAACAAGTCTTGCTGAAAATAAACTCTCAGTAAAAATTTACAAACCAAGTGAGGAAACTACTATTAG
Organism: Lyroderma lyra; assembly: GCA_004026885.1. Lineage (NCBI taxonomy): Eukaryota > Metazoa > Chordata > Mammalia > Chiroptera > Megadermatidae > Lyroderma > Lyroderma lyra. The sequence goes on along the minus strand of PVJL010000201.1, from coordinate 37,713 downwards.
AAGGAAGATAGATAGACAGACAGACAGACAGACAGACAGGAGGAAAGAAAAGAGAAATAGCATACCATGGATTTGAGATGAGAAAATGAAGAAATTATAAATTAAATCTATAAGATGACATATATAAACTATAAAATAAATCTACACAATAAAATGTATCAACTGGTTGAATAATAAAGACTATATAACTGAGTAAATGAATGAATAAAAAATTGTGTGGAAAAAGAGCAGATAGATTTGGAAAAAAAACAAAAATAAAGTTTAGAAATGAAATAATCATCCTTAAAGATGAAATCTCATTAGATGAATGATGAATTAGAATAGAAAAAAAGATTAGCAGAATTAGAATAGAACAACAATTATGAATTCTAGGCTGATCTAAGGAAAGTACCTTTGGTATAATATGAGATGAAGACAGGGGAAATATAAACACTTTTTAGGGGCAGGAGATAGGGTAAAATAAGACCTTCTAATAGATGTCTAATCTAATGTAAGAGTTCCAGAAGGACAGAATGGAGGCCATTGCTATTATGGCTCAAAATTTTCAAACTTCTTTAAGTCAGTTATCTTTAGGTTCATGCTAATTCCAAACATGCTAAATAGAAAGAGCCATATTTAGGTGCATAGTGATGAAATTACTGAATACCAAAGAAAAATATAAAAACAACTACAAATAAAAGACAAATCACTTATATAGGGGTCACTGTTACACTGACAGTAGAGTTCTTATCAATAACAGATGTCATGAGACATTGGAATCATATCTTCAAAGGTTTGAAGTAAAATGACTCTTAACTTACAATTCTATACCCAGCTATATTTTCATTCAAGAGTGAGAACTAGGTAAAGATATTTTTAGGCAAGAGAAGACTAAGAGATTTTACTGCTCAGTGATCTCAGCTGAAAGAATTAATAAATGATGTGCACCAGTAACAGTATCCCATTTTTGGATATGAATCCAAAAGTGGAATTCAGGAAGCAATGCTGAAAAAGGAAATTGCCAAATATGTTGATAAATCTAAATAAGTATTGAATGTATTTTAAAAAATGGGAAGATACTGTATTAAGATTCTCTAGAGAAACAGACCAACAGGCTGTGTGTGTGTGTGTTTGTGTGTAAATAGAGGGGGTAGCTTTACTGTAATAAATTAGCTCACATGATTATACAGGTTGATAAGTCCCAAGATCTACAGTTGGCAAGCTGGAGACCCAGTACAGCCAATATTTCAGTTTGAGTTCAAATGTAGGAAAATGTCAAAGTCGCAACTTGAGGCCATCAGGCAGAAAGAATTCTCTTCTACTCAGTCTTTTTGTTCTAATTAGACCTTCAACTGATTGGATAAGGCCCACCCACATTAGGAAAACAATCTACTTTACCCAATCTATGATTCACCTAGTAATCTCATCCAGAAACACTCAGACATACCCATAGTAATATTTGACCGAATGTGTAGTCATCCTGTGGCCCAGTTAAACTGACATATAAAATTAACCATTACAAAGACTTACTGGGAAATTATGTTTGTGGACAAGTTGATTGGACAGAAATAATTGACAACAATATGATCACATTAGAAACAGACAAAATTGAAATAAGCTTTTAAATAATATATGGATCAAAGATGAAGTCATAATGGAAACTATAAAATATTTATAAATGACAACAAAATTTCTGTCATGTAGCTAAAGCAGAATTTAGAGGAAAATTATACACTTAAAAAGTTTATGTTGAAAGATTGAATATTTAATAAAAATAGTAAGTTAATAAAAGAATAATGTAGCAAACTCGGTGTAGAAAACAGGAAATAATGATCACAGAAAGATAAATTAAGAAATTTGAAGAAATGGAGCAGTAGAGAGAATCAACAATACCAAAATTTGGTTTCTTAAAAATACTAATAAACCAACCTCTAACATGCCTGATATATTTTAAATTTAAACAAAATAATATTAGAGTACTTAAAGTTAATTTAATTGCAGATCCAGAAATGAAATCAGAGTATGTGTGCATGGATATTTATTATATTAGTCTCCTGACTTCTTAATGTTAGAAATGTTTCACAATTAAAAGGTCATGATCTTTACTTTAGGCATTACACCTTAATCTGGGCATTTCCTATTGCCTTTTCCCTGTAGGTTAGCAGGTATCAGCTGTCTCCTATTTCTGTGCACTTAATTGTGAGTGACTCATGCATTTCTGCTTTCTACGTGCTAGGTAGAAAGTTGAAATCTCGGCAGTTGAATCAATGGTGGGGTAAACTGAAATCAACAGAATGAATGCCTCCAGCAGAGGTTAGGGAGAACAAGACTCCTGTGCACGTATGGTCATAAAAGATGGGTGAAAACTGGACAGAGGGAATAACTTGCCTAGGGACAGCTTCCCTGAAAAGCACAGGCTTCCTTAAGGCTTCTTATCCCCAGACCTCCCAAGATTGTCCATTGCCTTTTCTTACCTGGTTGGTGTTATTGTTCATCCCTTTGGCAGTTTGTAAGCTTCAGAATATGTATGGAAAAGTAAGTTTGTACTCTCTGTCTTCATCTGAGACACAGACATGCTTTTTGTGAAGCACGAGAGTGAAGGTACACAAATAGAGGGCAGATGGGTCCTGGGTTTGGAGCCAAGTCCTTAACTTCCTATTCGCACTTTCTCTCCTGCTCAACAAAACAAAACAAAACAAAACCAACCAACAAACAAAAAAAGCAAAAGAAGAAACCAAAACAAACAAAACACTGCAGGTTGCAAGAAAAGACATTTTGTTGACCTTAAAATGAATGTGGACTTAATGTCTAGTTTTTACTATGCAGTTTAAAACTGCTGACTTCCTCGCACAAGCTTCCTTTGATTTGAATAGTGTTCTATTCAGTACATTCAAACTATTTTTTTAAAGTTTATTGGCTGTGATTCATAATTTTGATAAGCACACTATTCTAAGTGTATATCGTGAGGAAAATTATGATGTCATCAGTTCCTTTTTCTTTAATGTTTCCCTTTCTTCATTCATAAAATAAATGACCTAATTGTTTTATGTTCAAGTATTGTCTTTCTTCTTTTTTAAAAAAAAAGAGGCTTTGTTTTATGTTTTTAGCAATGAATCTGCATAGTTTGTGATGAGGTCATTAATTTTCCATAGGATAACACTTTTGTTACACTGTCTGGCCATTTATCAATGAATCATCTTTTCTTTGCACAGGTCTAAGAGTTAGCAGTTTAACATTTTAGCAATTCCCATGTACATGTGGGGAAGGAGCTCTTATTTCCTTGAGACGATGATGGCATCGTGGATAACCTAAAAGGCTGTGCCTGCCATTACAATTTGGTGACTGAGTAGCAGATCAGAGAGCACCCTCAGAGATGGTGACCAAATGCATGAGCACTGATCTGGTCCCCTCTGACTGGCCAGGCCTTAAAAGTAAGTTGGGAAAACTGAGTTGAGTTAACCAGGCACATTACTATTTATTGGACTCTATTGTTGCAATAGTCTGCTCTTTTACAATAAGACAATTTGCTGTTTCATATTCCCAGTGTTTGTACAACTTATCCAAGGTAATTTCTGTCAGAATTGAGTTCAATTTAGGCTTATATGAAGCAAATGCCTAAGCCTGTTTTGATTCTTACTACTACTTAAACTTCACTGAAATAAATAACAACAAAATAACTGTTGCAGCTATTTTCTCTAGAAACTCACTGAAGAAGTCTTTAAGATAGTCAGCTCAGTTAATATTATCAGATGAAGGCATTGAATTTGAGAGACTCCATAACTTGCCCAGATCACAAAGTTAGTTGTGGGGGTAGTATGGAGAGGCTTCCTTGGGTAGAGATGTTCATGGGGTTTCAAATATGGCCTCTCCACTTGCAGTGCAAACACGCTTGTAAATGGCTATTAAGCATGCAGTTATGCAAGTAAGAATGGGAAATAATTAAAATAATTTTACATCATTTTTTCTTCATAGATTCAGTACTGTGCTTAAGTGACAAAGATCTAGTTTTCTTATTTCTTTCCACAGTATTGACTAATATTTATTATATCTGTCAGTGTTCTTACGGCACTAAACTTGATAAAGAACATAATCTAAAAAAAAAAAAAAAGTTAGGTCAAAAATAGTGTCAGGACCTGAATGATGTAGATCTGTGGTCTGTGTTCATTCTATTAATTAGATAATTATCCAACATGCATTTTAGATTGTGTTTGTATGGACCAGACCTGAAGCCATTTTGCTAAATATTTGAGAATGACTCCACTGGAAGACTTGAAGGAATCAATTTCTGAGCGTCTGACTTAGCTTCAGTCTAGAGCAGGGGAGTCCAACCTTTTGGCTTCCCTGAGCCACTTTGGAAGACGACTTGTCTTGCACCACACATAACATATAGTAACAATAGCTGATGAGCTGGAAAAAAAAAAAAAGGTCTGTGCATAAATTTAGTAATGTTTTAACAAAGTTTACGAATTTGTGTTGGGCCACATTCAAAGCCTTCCTGGGCCGCATGTGGCCCACAGGCCATGGGTTGGACAGCCTTGGTCTAGAGATTGCCTTCCTTCCATGTGGAGGAACAGGCATTCTGGCCCCCTTAGCTTTCACATGCCTGTGATAAACAACAAGGGCAGACTCTCTTGGCTCCATTTTCAAAGAATTTGATCTGATAAAGCATCCCTCATCAAATGCCTCCTATAGCCTCTTCTGTAACAGTTCTGTTAATTTGCAATTGGATGTAAGAAGACATACTTGGAACCCAAATTTTTATATAAATATAAATGTGCATGTATTTTTTTCTTATTTAGGATTCTCTCACTTATAAGTCATTTTACCTACTTGTCTCACATGTAAACAAATGTAACATTTTATGGCAGTTGATGAGAATTATTTTAGAAAATCTTAGAATTCAGAGATGTTTTCTTGGCTGAAAGTTATTTTTATTGACATCATTGAAGTCTTTAAACCTGACCTTTCACTATGCTCTCTATGTACATATGCTTGATTATAAAATACTTACCTGCAAAAGGTAAATATTTTCTTTTCTGATTTTCTTTGTTATATATTTTTTTCCCAAATGGGCTTTTCCAAAGCTAATTTATCTACAAAGAGACATATGCTTTAGGTCTGTACTCGTTAATTTACCTTGGAAAAATTAGGTCATCTTCAAATCTGGCAATGTGGCTTGCAAACTTGGCAAAATGGTCTAATTAAAAGCTTCCCTTAGATTTAAAAATAAAAGGAAAAAAATGATTATAACAGTAGTGTTTTCATTTTCATGGGTTGTGTGCATATAGGTATATGACACTTCTCATGTTGCATTAAAAGTATGTTGACTGTCTACTAACAGTTCATCTCTTCTTCTGCAGCCTCCAAGTCTGTTATAAACAGTATGCTGCGGGACCCTTCTCAGATTCCAGATGGAGTTCTCGCAAATCAGGTCTATCAGGTATTAATCACAGCTGTCTATTTTCAGTGGCAGTGCTGTTATCTGCCTAGCAGAGTAAAGGATTTTAAACCTCATTTAATTACTGTCATCATAAACTATCACTGAGGTCAGGGTGCACCATAAATGGCAATGCAATATTTGTGAGAAGAGCGTTTCACTTTTTTAATAGCTTGCTTTTATAGTGAATAAAAAGCATGTGATTTTTGTTTTCTGTGATTAAATCTGAACAGCCTTTTGATAGCTTTAAAACATTTTTTTAATGAAAAGTGATCATTGCTTTTAGGATAGTGTTTAACTGGAATGGTTTTTGTAGTCTCCTGACTCCAGACCCCTTTCTCTTATTTGTCTGCAGTGCATTGTGAATGACTGCTGTTATGGACCACTGGTGGACTGCATCAAACAGTATCCTTTCCCATAAAATTTTAGGTGCACAATTGACGAGCTTAGACTCAGTGGAGAAGATGTGTCTAGCTTTAACCTGACATAAAGTTCTGCTTCACAAAACACATTTCATACTCTTCTATTTTACATTCAATCAACTGGAGGGTCACTGCAGACCATTCTTTTCTGCAGCTGAAGAAAAACCCCATAGGCTTCGAGAAGATGTCAGTTCAGCGGCTGCACATTCACACGCTTATTTCAAATAGCTGGGTTTTCCATGAGTTTATAGGTACAGAGTCATTAGGCAGGTTAAATACTGTCTTGGGATGTATCCAAGCCACTCCAATGAACGCTTTCAAAAATAGGACAAATTTCTATTTAAAATGAGCCAAATTCTGTTGTGTTTGCTAGAATAAATTTTGATCCTGAAGTTAAAGGATGATGGGACTAAAATGTCACTGGAGATGATCACATTTTAGAGGGCAGTAGACTCTTAATGCTTAAATGCTGATTACGATCTGAGCTGTCATTTTTGATTCCCTAATAAACATTTTTAGAGAAAGAAAGCTCATTTTTCCCTCTGCACTGAATTTAAAGCTATGAAAACAGATGTCCAGTCATTCATTAAAGACATTGAGATGACTGCAGAGTTCATGTTTACTTCTTAAAACAAGATTTAAGAGGAGAGTAACTACTCCATGACACAGGACATTATTCAGTACATTTAGTCATGTGGCAGCACTGAGAATTTTGGTGCTCCTTGGCTAACAATGCATTTAAAGAGCACATATGAGTATTTTTTAAAATGAAAGTTATATCTCTCCGAGTCCATGAGCCTCACATTTCTTAATGATAGAACATGCCCTTCCTGGAATAGGTTTTGTTAGTGTGGTTGGCACTGTGACTTGTGACTTGATGACCAGTCAGGAGGCTTTTTTTGGAAGTCCTCACTAGTCTGGTGTGTGCATGTGTTGATATTATATTCCACCTTGTTTCATGAAGGCTTAGATCAGTCCAGGTTTTCTTAAAAAAAAAATCACTCATTTTTTTCCATAAAGTTAACCTCCGAAAAATATTCTTTTAACAGAGCCCCCTTGTAAGAATATTCAGTACCTATGTTATAGCCCTTCATATGTGTGTGTGTGTGTGTGTGTGTGTGTATTTATTCTTTAAAAGTCTGTTCCCACCAATCGAACTTAATAAAATCATAGCATTGCCATAATCTTACCTTTTTATTAGACCAAAATAAAACTATACTTTTATTTTCAATGTAAAATTAATGGTCGTGTTCAAAATTGTAGGAATGCCAACCTCATGTTGCTACAGTGATAAAGTTTAGCACATTCGTATAACAACTAACACCATCACTGAGTATCTCGGGCGGAATTACATGTTAATTTTAAAGCACATAAAATAGTTAAAAATCAATTTAAAGTTAAGGTTTTAAAAGCATAATGTCTCTTGAAGGATTGCATATTGATTTTAAATATAACTACCTAATTATATATGCATGGACTGAAGTATGAAGTCAACTGCTTTGTAAATGCCAGGAGGCTGCTTTTCAGTAATAGTTGAGATGCTTACGGGAAACTAGATTGCTGTATTGCTGGCGAAGAAAATGGCTTGTGAGGTTATTTACAAGTTTTGCCCCATGGTCACTGCTATACATCAATAATAGGTATTATTATAGACAAAGTCTAAGTGTTTCTGCTTATAGAGCATTATAAATTCTGTTTGGAATATTTTCCTTACATTTTGGCCATCATTCAGTTTCCTTCTTTGGCTGTGTTAGTGCCAGTAGAATTTAATGTAGTACATGATTTCAGTTGATAAAGATAATGATGTATGTCTATAAATTGCATTCACTGACTAGATTATCATTTTACAGTTCCATTATTATGCCTGTTTCCAGTAAAATTACTATTTTTACAAGCTTTATTTTCTAGATTTTATATTTTATGTATGTTTATATCAAGCAAAGCGTAATCAAGGAGTATGTCGTTCCAAAATTTCAAATTGGTGATTGCTTTTACCACGCAGAATAAAACAGGCTGGGAAGTTTATAGAGAACAGATTTTTATCTTTGCATTGAGGTAGTAGTTGTTTTATGTAATGTAAATACACTTGCATGATGTTTCCTTGGCTGATCAACAAGAATTATTTTATTTCATATTGAATAAAACTTAGTTTTCCATGTGAGTGAAAATACTTTATATATTGTTCTGATAATTTGGCAATGTTTACATTGCTTACTCTCGGTAAATTCCATCATTCTCTAGGAAAGAAAATGCACATTTAGTAAATGGAATAGGTACAGAACCTTTTTACTCCATAATGAAAATGTTACATGGAGACATTTGTGGAAGTAGAACAAAGTAAATTGCTCATTTACTAATAAGATGCCAAAAAAAGTGTAGTAGTAAAGAGACTATAAATTGTCGTCGTGCTCTCTTTTACTTTCAGTGTGTGCTATTCTGTATTTCTACATAGTCATGGTCACCCACACCTTTCCTGCCACAGGTCACATTCACTAACACAAAAGGTGTGAGAAACCAGTCACCTCAACTTTCCAAAGTGTCACTTCAGGACACACTGTTAGACCAAGTCCTAAGCAGAGAAACAAGGAAAGATAATGATACAGGAAGCTTAAAATGCTGTGGGTTTCATTTCTGTACCATCAGTAACCTCAGTTTCATGATTCAACATTTTAGATGTAAATAATTTACAACAATAAAAGTGAGAGCGCATTTATGTGGAATAGAAGTAAATAATTCAGTTCTAAAATGCAGTGTGCCCCGGGTAATGATAACTCATGGAGAGGTAGGTACTCATCACATGTCTTCAGTGGATTCTGCAAATGTGTGAAATTGTGTGATTTAAAAATTCATTTCCTTTATTTTGTTTCCAATAAGAAATTAAGTAAGCATAGCCACGTGCTTTGGAGTGGCGAAGGGGGAACAGCAGAAGGCAAAATACAGCGATGAAGACTTGGGGCTCATTTGGATGGTTGACATGAGTGGCCATATTTCTGGAATTTGAAGATTTAAATGATACTCACCTGCGTCTGTGGATAAAGGGCAGGACAGTTCTCTAGTAATTAATTTTTACAAATAATATAGAAACCTTGTGTGATTTAAATTGGACTTTTACAGTGCATGATTAGAATCATAAAGTCTCTGGTAAGCCAAGGGGTGATATGACCAAGTTGACATTATCAGTGAAATGGAGAATTAGGTAATTATTACCAAATGCTTTTGACAGAATTAAAGTATCAGAATAGGATAACACTATTTTTCAGACTTTGTGCAATCTCATCCTTTTGGAAAATACACCATACAGAGTCCCATATCTGATTTCAGTGTTTACCAGCCATGGGACTAATAATAGTATTTACTCATATGGTTGTGAAGATTACATAAGATGATAGTACCCCAAAGTGTGTAGCACAAAGGCTTCTTATATATGGTATTTAAGAAATATTAGCATACTAATTTTAGCATATTATTTTTACAAAATTTTAATACTTTTTAAAAAGCTGTATGAAGCTCATAAACATGGGCTTTGCAGAGATCTTATTCTGACCCTCTGCTTTGCCACACTTTAACCATATGACCTTATGCAGATCCCTTTCTAAGCCTCAGTTTCCTCATCTGTAAAATAAGGATGATGATAATTGTGAAGATGAAATAACATACATAAAGCACTTAACACAATGGCAGCCTCATAGTAAGCACTCAAAAAATTTCTACGTGCCATGCATATCTATTTGTGTATGTATTAAAATAATGTGTACACTTGTACACACATGAGAAAAAGAGTTGAAACACCCCTAAGCCCACAGTCCTTTACTTAAGATGTCTTTCCTCCACATTACATAGAATTCTCAACACGTCAGTTGTGTTTGACTTCCCAAATCACAAAAGATGGCCAACAGTCAATTGGAAGTTAAACAAGTGCCGTTAAAAGCTGTCTCTGTGACAAGTCTGGATTCACGGAAGATTTATAAAATGGCGTAAGACTGGAAGCTCTTTTAGGGCAAAGGCTGGCATATGCTTTGCTGCAGTAAGTGTGCAATAAACCACATGCTAAATTGAATTGAGATTTTTTTAAGGTAACATAAATGAGGTTTAAAATGACTTTTTCTTTTTTCAAAATTACACATCCATTTACAAATCTTTATATGCCAAAATACATATAAACATTGTAGAAAATGTCCATTGACTCATTTAAATGAGGGGACGTGTATAGCAATCTCAGAGATGGAGGCTAAAGGTGGAAATAGTTGCTATAATTACCTCTTATTTTCCTTTTCATCTCAAAGTGTAGACCTGGTATCTACATTTTTCTCATAGCATCTTTTTGTAATTCTACCTGTGTTGCCCTCCTTAACTAAACCTTCCCAGTGCCATTGGCTATGAGCATGAAGTTCTGCTGCGAGACTTGCTTCTGGAGAAAAACCTGTCCTTCCTAGGTAAGTACTGCTTACAACCCCTCAAGCTTGTAGTATCTCAAGGAGTGCTTAAATATATATATATTTTTAAACCTTCCACTTGCAGTTATTATGAACTAAAGGACGAGTGAACAATGATTGATGTTGTGCATGTTATCTTTTATTGATTTAAAACTGAGCAGGAACTCAGTTACCTAATCCCCTATATATACAACACATGCACAGGCTTGCAATTAATATTTTATAGAATAAGTGGCTGAAAAATGCTTTAATATTTGTTACAGTATTACTTTTGGTGTCATGAGATATTAAACATGGTCTAGGCCTTATGAGAGAAAGAAACAAAAGAAATATTGTCCATAAAATGCTTTATATATTAAAAAGAATGGTTAGAAAAATTCATGTTAGGTATGTTTGTCTCATGTATGCAGTCAGATAGTACTTTTACTTGAGAGCCAAATATTAAACTTTTATTATTTTTTATACCAAAAATCTTATATGTACACATGTGTTTGTGTGCCAATGTGGCATCCTATTACATTTCTTTAAATATCTTTTAAGCATTAGAAATTAAGCTTCAAAGGGCATACATGTGATAACTGATTGTGGAAACGATAAAGCACTCTGCAATGAATTAATTTCTCTTTTCCATTTTAGATGTGGTAATTTGTAAAGGTTCTATATAAATCATACTATTGTATGCATCTGTTTCATGTAGATATTTACAAGTCTACATAGTATGGTTTTTTTTTAGGTAAAAAATTAAATAAAAAATACTCGTTTACATAATTTTTGTTCCAAAATGGACAAAGAATTGGCCAAGAAAAGTCAAATGAATGGTTTTATGTCAGGTTGGAAAGAAATGTTGAATACAGCCCTACAATAAATGTGTTTTAAGTCTTAGTTTTCAATATTTTTATTAAGGAACTGGAGAATGGAGCTGAGGGTGTTCTAAGACTGTTGATAACTTGAAGGTAGGGGCTATCATAAATATTCTCTAGCTAGGGTTGAAGAAAGTTGATAAATTAGGAAAGTGGCCTCAAATTACTGAATTAAGTTTCAGTATGTAAAAGCAGCGATATTTTTTTCATATTAGGACAGTTGAAATGTTCAGTCGATGAAAAGGGGTAAATTAGATAGAAGTTACGTTTTTAAATTTAATAAAAAATAGGATGTATAGTGGATCAAAACCACCAGTTCAAAATGGATGACTCACAGTGTAGCATGTGGTATGTTTGAGAACTATGGAGTTTTGGTAGTATTGTGAAATATCTGATCACACTGATCACTCAGAGAGCAGTCAGTATTGCATGACCAAATCCATTTCATTGTTTTAAACCACCAACTAAGCAGTCACGTTATCAGGAACACTCCCTTGGCTCCATCTACCTGTGGGTAGTCACACCCTCCATGCCATTTCTTCACTTAGTCTAACTTTTCTCTGCTTTCTTCATGAGAACTGGAAGACCCCAGTAGGGAGGAAGAAGAAAGGGCTTAAACAGGGTCTAAACTTAGTCCCAAAGCCCTGACTCTCTTGATTCTGTATTACACTGGATTGGCCATGGTTGTCAAAGGCAAAGCAGAAACATAGCTAGGGAGTCATTACCACTCACATACAAGTTCAGAAAGGGGACTTAAAATGGGCGAGTTCCATCTTTTCCTCTGTGCTGTAGGATCTAGAAGTAGTTATTTTATTGAAGCATACACAAAGATGATACTTAACTGATCTTTGAAAATAAATTAGTTTTAGCATGTGTAGCTCACTATGTGTAACTTTAGTCCTATTTTGAAGGCTTTTCCAAATCAGCATAAAAAGAAGTTGTTAATTTATTCAATGCAATTTAAGCATTTTGATGTAGTACTGAATTCACACAGGTTTACTTATGGTTAAAACATCAAAATTCAAAGCCTTGTATGAAATATTTTTATAAGGTTTTTCTTCTTATAAATACCCCTTTATAATGATTAATTAGATCTAAAGTACTGTGTCAGATAAATTTAGATAGATCATCATTTTAAGTCTAACTATGCGAAAATATTGGTATATAAATAGCCCACTAATCTGATCTTGTTTTCTTTGTATTTTTGTTTCCATGTGTACACCTTAAATTTTGTTGCAGAGATATTATAAACATGTTTGTTTTACTTTGATTCTCTTATAAACAAAAACACAATCAGTCTCTCTCTCTCCCTCTCTCTCTCTCTCTCTCTCTCTCTCTGTGTGTGTGTGTGTGTGTGTGTGTTTCTAATCTGGACTACTTTAAAAAGACAGGGATTCTTAGTGTTTATTCATGAGCCTTCTTAAGAATTGCAAATTTCCATTCTAAATTTTCCACCCATTGTGCTCTATATGTCATTTTGCAAAATAAATAAATTTCATCTGACCTTTTTTTACCAATAGAGAAAAATAAAAATAAATTACTTATATCTTAACCCTAATAATTTTGATTTTCTTGATTTATAACCATGTACTGAGCAGTCGCTATGGCACAAGCTGCAATCCGCCACTACTGGAGGAAAGAGTCCTTACCTTTGGAAGTTTGGATCTATTCATATGGATTTATCCTATCTTTTAAATGTATTCATTTTGCACTTCTACAAATGTTGTATTAAGAGAAGTCAAAATTGAATAAATAACTTTAGTTTCTCCAACTAAATATATGCATTTCATTCATGTATTCATTTATTGCAAAAATAAGTTACTGAATCAGGTACTATTTTAGGCACCAGATGTCAGATGAAGCCTCTGCTTTTGTGGAATTACTGTCTAGTAGGGAGACAAGCTACATACAGATGAATACAGATAACTTGTAGCAATTTCTTGGAGTTCTTGTAATTCTTTTATTTATTACCTATTTATTCTTCTCAACTAACTTTCATTGAGTGTGATCTACACATGCCAAGAACTGTACTAGTTAGCATGAAGGTGATGGTAAGCACCCTGGCCATTTCGATGCTCACAGCCTTGCACACTATTGCCATGCTCATCCAATAAGAAGGCAGTTCCATCTCTAGTGCACCTCAGTAGGTGCTCACTTGATTGTCATGATGTTGTGCCACTTTTATTTATTAATCTTTTTAAAGAAAAGTGTAGATTATGCTAAAAATTAATTGCTATACATTACATATGAAGAAAATGCTACTGGCTGATGAGTTACTTTTCCTGAAGTGCAGATGGAATTTTACTTACTCATCTGCTCTCACCATCACCTTCCTGCCACCATGTGCTTGTAGGATGGCTAGTTGAGCACATTAGCTTTGCTATCTTGCCACGAAGCTAACCACTAGTTCTTTTGTTGTTTTATCAGGCAGATATGTATCTTTTAAGTATTTGTTATGGGCAAGCACCTTTAAGTGGAAAAAAAGCTGAATCAAATATGGAGCCTTCCAGGAAAATTTCAAATACATTTAAGTACTTGTCAGTCCTTTCCAAGGATAGTTAATTAGACTTAAGATTTATGATCAGTGTTTAAAGTCTCAGACATTGTGAAGAGCCTGCTCCCCACTCCTACCTAGGTTTGGATGCATGAGGAGCCCTTCTTAAATTTTAATTGACCAATAAACATTGCAATCATCCTTGTCCCTACTCTGCTAAACGTTTGTTCTATTCTTAATATCAATAAAATAGAAAATGTATTTTACCTACTGATGGAGATGTTTCCATTTGTACCTCTCAAGTGATTAAGGAGACCATGTTTTGTTATATCCTTTCTCCTTCTCTCCTACCCCCCTTTTTTTGAGGGGTTGGATAAAAGGTTGGGACAAAAGGTAATGGAGAAATGGTAAATAGTGACAGTGAGAAGTTGTCAAGACTGTTTGCACTGTCAGAAAATATGAAAGACCTTATACGAAAGATTGAACATAAACCATTCATCCTCTGTGGGTTGGCATATCTCCAGGTCAGAGGAACTTTCATTAGTGACTTCCACAGTCATTGTCTGGTGCAGATTCTTATTAAGTTTGGCTTAATAAGGGTGACTCTGGAGACATTTTATTCTTTGCAGTGAATGTTGCCCTGTTAGTGGAAGCTAACAGTTATTTTGAGTGACACCTGAGAGGCATTTGTTTTATCCCCACCTTACCCTCCCATGTTTGGTCTTACCTTACGACAAACCAGCAGATTTTACATGAATGCTTTCCTAGCTTTCGTGTATTAGTCTGTGCGACTGCAGGAGGATAGGCTCTGTAAAGCCGAATAGGCCTAGTGAAGGACGTCCTTTCCTGGAAGAAATTAGGATTTTGTTACTAAGAGTTCATCTGCTCCTGCAGCTTTAGTCCCCTCCTGAAGCAACAGTGCTCTGCTGGGGAAGTGATTATGATGTGAGAAACAGGGAATTATGACTTCAGGTGAAGAGTAGGCAGGGGGAACAGATGAGATTTACCAAGATTGTGTTTTCATGCAGATGTTAGCAGTAGAGAATAAGACTGGAAATAAAACTTATGAGTACATAGGCTAAACAAAACTGAGATGGTTAGGTGTTTCATAATGTATCAAGTATTTAAGTTCCTATCTATTGGAAGGTTAAAAATCAGATGCAGTTTTCATAGTCACAGGAATGTGGATTGGGGCCGGGATGTAGGGAATTGGGGTCCTGTCTTCGCTTCCTGAAAATCTTGTGGGAAGGGGCCATCTTTACTTCCTCCCCTTATTGAGTATACCCGCGTATGCTTCTCCCTGTGTACTGCAGGGAGATACCCCGCCCGCTGGAACTGTGAGGGCAGGTTACCCTGTCCACCTTGTGATGACAGCTTCCTGCTCCCAGCCCACTGCCCTCCCCTCACCATTGCTCTGGTCAGAACACTCATGTCTGCTTTCCTGGCTACCAATGACATACTGGAACTATTTTGGTTGTCAGTGACAGAAATCTAATCAAACTAGATCAGACATACACAAAAGGAGAATTTATTGGTTCACAGATACACATGGGAAATTCAAAAAGAGAATTTTCCTTCTGGTGTGTCTAGAATACAGAAGACAAAACTATGTCATTAATATCTCCTCTCTTCTCCCTCTTGTGTTCTACTTTTTATTTTTTTTTTTTTTCAGTGTTGGCTTCATTCTGAGGCGATAAAGATGATCCCTGGAAGTTGCAAGTTTGTTTACTCCTTAGAGTTCATAATCCCAGAGAAAAGTTGATGATTCTTTTTTGCCCCACTACAAATCACAGAAAGGGTTCTGATCAGCTAGTCTGGGTCGAGTGTCCACTCTTGCGGCCAGTAGTTGAAGGTCATGTATTGACCATACACCAAAATCACATTGTGAGTGTGGGGTGGCAGTGCCAGGCAAGATGGGGTACGGGACAGAGAAATAAAACACCTCACTCACCTCACAGAAAATTAGTGACTGGTTCGAGCTTCTCTTCCCATAGCCAAATGTCATCAGGTTCCAATGTTCTTGTCAGCATTGGCACTCTGTCTCACTCTCTTGCTCTCTCATTCTCTCACTCTCCCTCCCTCTCTCTCCCTCTGCTTGTATGTGGGGGGAGATGGAGTGGTACATGTGTGTAGGAGATCCTTTGTATGTCTCAGAACTGCACAAATGCCTCCTCTATCAATACTGGTTCTGAGAGCGGTGGAGTTGACCTTGCAGAAGGCTCTCACTTAGTGGCTACAGCTAAAAGAACTGAGGCAGACAAAGGCTAACACGTTCAGCCATTCCTAAGAATGTTGGAGTTAAAAAGCACTCTAGTAACCATCCAATCTCCTTGTTTTGTAGACAAAACTGTTTCCAGCCCTTGCATCACAGCTAGTGCCCTCCCAACAAATTGTCCCATATCCTTTTTACTCTACTGTACTGATTTGTCCCTTCTTTTATGTCATAAAACCAAAAGAACTGAGAGTGATGTGGTGTAAAACATAGACAAGTTTTACTTTTGTTGTTGAAAGTCGTTTCCTCTGTCTTCACAGCCACCGGCCAGGGGGCAGAGATCAGCCTACCCAGCCTTACTTTGCACGGTCCCAGCTTCGTGACCTCCCATTTGTTTCCTATCTTTAAGGCACTTCAGTTTTCACTGGCATTGTCCCCTAAAGACATATGCAGAGGGCAAGGTCAGAGCACTCAGCTATATTCCTTATTAGTGGCTTTGATAAGAGGCTTTGGGGAAAGAGATTGAAACTAATGGCTATAATGAAATTTTGGGTTCTCTGAAGGTTTTGTTTATCTGTGCCATTAGTCTCCCTGTTAAATGTATATCTGTTCTGTGTACCTTGGCATATACTTTGCATATCATAGTAACACCTGTCACTAAAACTTTGCAAACTTCTTAAATTGGGTAGAAAAATCTATGGAACTTAATCATCAAGAACATAAAAATATGGCATTCAGAGGTCATAACTCCATGTATTGAATGAGACAGTGTTTTGACAAAAAAAACTAAAAAACTAAATACTAGGGTAGAAAAGATATACTGTAGTTTTCATTTGGATTGATGTATATCCTTTTTTTCCTTCCCCAATTTAGTAAAATGTAGTAAGTGTTAAAAAGATTCTTTTAATCATACAGTATATTTTAACCTAGCATTTTAGAAACCCTTTGACAAATTCATAGATAAAAGGCCATACCAGAAT
Organism: Lyroderma lyra; assembly: GCA_004026885.1. Taxonomy (NCBI): domain Eukaryota; kingdom Metazoa; phylum Chordata; class Mammalia; order Chiroptera; family Megadermatidae; genus Lyroderma; species Lyroderma lyra. The sequence goes on along the minus strand of PVJL010000201.1, from coordinate 20,896 downwards.
GTTACGTTTTGTTTTCAGATGTTGTGAACTGGAACTTTGCAAAATTTCTCTGGGATTAACTGTATTCTTTATATTTAAAGCATTAAAGAAAAAATAAACAAACAAGAAAACCTCAAACTTTTCCTTTGTAGTCCCCATGCCCTCCTATGATTCTTACGTATATACTAACTGGTTTCAGATGTTTTGTCCGCTGACTCAGAATCAGCCTTTTATTTTTTAAAAAAGAAATTGTGTAATTAGTGCTTAATTGCTTTGGATATTTTGGTATTTAGAGGAGAGGGTAATTAAAAGGCCAGAGAAATTAAACTTTCACAGTGTTCTTTAAGTATGTGTAATTTCTTTTTTTAAATGCCCTCCAAAAGCAGGCCTGACAACTTAAAAATAAAAGAAGATCTGGCTTGTTTTTGAAAGTTTAACATCAGTTTTATCTTGTGGATACAGTTTTATTCATTTGCTTAGTTCACTTGGAGAGAGGAGCATCTGCAAATTAAGAGATTATGCAGTTCATCTCTTCAGGCAGTTGTTGCCTAAATAATATCCAGGAGATGGCCATCACCTCACCTGTGTTTCAAAATCTTCTACGAGGAAAATAAGAACCCCCCCCCGCAACTTCATAAATATTACACATGATCAAATTTAAATATTTGCCATCAAGAGTTGTGTATGGTCTTTTGGGACAAACCAGAACTCGAGGAATGTGGACCCTTGCCTGTGTCTTTAACTTGTTGAGAGGTCTAGGTCTTGGTGATTCACTTAATTTCTCTAGGCCACTTTTATCATGTGTAAGTTGGAGTGTACTCTCTAAAACGTACAAACTCAGAAATAGTGTGTCAATAAGCTGTCATCTAAAAATCCTACATTTTGTGAATCTGGAGGCTAACAAGACTGCTTTTAAGCAAGAATATTCTTATATTTATTTTGATAAGAAACACTTGAAGTATGATATTGACAGGCTTAGTAGTTATGAAACATATTGGGTGTTTTTAATATACACCTTAAACCAGAAGAGTCTTACTTCATGCATACTCTGTTCACTGAATAAGGAGGGTGTATAGGATTTGGAGGCTGATTTCACATTGATCCCCAGCCATTTTGGGAAGTTACAATAAAAGTGCTATTCTAAAATATTGCCATCACTCTTTCCCCAATATTCTAACTGGTATTATTCTTACTTTTCTCATCTTAATCATTTCCTCTTGGGAAGGTAAAAAAATCATAAGTAACTACCTGGCCAAATCACTTGCATGTGCAAAGAGCTATAAGAGCCTGTATGAAATGTATGATTCTTAAGGAAAATGTAAATTGAAAAACTGACTTTAGAAGAGATAAAAATCTTAATAGATCAGTAATCATTGCACAAGAAATAGCTAAAGTAACCAAAGAGCTGCTCACTACAGTAGCACAGAGGGGATTGCATTTTTTTGAGGACTTCTGCCCAAACCTTAACAAATGGATAAATTCAATATTATTTAAATAAATATTGCAAATCAAAGAAGAAAGTAAGAAAACTTACTGTGAGTATTAGGGAAAGTGAAGAAGTTTAAAATCAAGATGATCATGATGAACCTCAGTAGGCAGTTGGGACCAAGTATGAAAGATAGCAGCAAGAGTTATCAAATAAAATCTCGAACTTTGGGCCAGGTCTGTTGGCTTTGTCTTCATTGATTCATGGGGAGTTAAATCAGAAAATTATTAAGTCAATCTAGGTAGGCTTTGTAGAAGGCATGAGTTTTTTTAAAACATACTTGTATTTTATTCAGTTAGCTATTTTGAGCGTTAAATATGTGCAAAGCCTATATTGATGATGAAACTATAGACAAGGTTTAAAAAAATGAAAATGACTCTTCTTCCCTCCTCCGCAAACCCCTGCAAGTATATGGTGATGAAAAGAGAACTGACTCTGGGTGGTAAACATAATGCAACATGTACACGATGCACTGTAGAATTGTACACCTGGAACCTGTGTAATTTTTGTTGACTGATGTCACCCCAATAAATTTAACAATAAAAAAATGAAAAGGAATAATTTCCTGTCCTCAGAACAGAGAGGGTTCAGGCTTAGTATGCAGGAGACAGGCCCATGCACTGTAAGACAAGGGAGTGAACTGAGAATGAGACCGAAGGGGCATGTGGGCTGATGACTGAGTCCTAACCTCACCTAGATTCTAGAGTGAGAACCCTGAACCACCAAATGTTCAACCACATTTTAAAACCATACTCAGTGGTTTGGATAATGATCCTAATGGTAAGGGATCTTTTGAGGTCAGGAAATCAGGCCAAATGAATGAGGCTGCCCTTAAAAATCTAGTGGGATGATAGTGATAGCGACTTCTCTGGGCGCCTAGACCAGGGGAGCAAGGCCTGTTCATAAACACTGCTTCCTATTCTTATGCTGTCATTTCCTCTGAACTTTGCCAAATTGTTCCTTCCTCCTCTCTTAGGAAATCTAGGATGAAAGAAACAATATAAAGGTCAAAACAGAGTACAGAAGGCAGTGAGAGTTTAGCAAATAAAAGAAAAGATAGCCAATATATAACAAGTTTTTCAGATGTATGGAATAACCTCTTTATATTAAGAAAAAGGTTTATTATCACCAGTGATGACACAGACTTTTAAAAGCTATACTGAGAGAGGAAAGTGGAATGGGATACAGGGCTAAAGCATAGGAGCACAAGTTGTATTTTAAGGTTCTCTGCAGAAGGATGGAAAGATTCCCTAGCCTCACCTGATGTTTTGTGTCCAGGCTGGGAATTCGAGTTTTTAAGTGTCATTAAGGTGTTAAGTTACGGTATTTCAACTGTAGGCATTGTGTTAGTAACTTTGGTGCAGTGAACCAGAGTACAGCATCTGCCTTTTAAAGGGATATTAGTGTGTGCATTTGGATTGCTTGGTGACCTTTGAAAATTTGTTTTAAGCTGCTGTCAGAAACAAAATCTTTTTTTTTCTTTCTTTCTGAAACAGATTTTATTTTACTTTATTTTTGGTTGGTTCCCTGAGTGGGGATCAAACCCAGGCCGCGGCAGTGAGAGCGCCGAAGCCTAGCCACTACACCACCAGGGAATGCCCCTGAAACAGACTTTAACATCTGCAAAGGTTAATCAATCTAGGGTAGTTTTAATAAAATTTTAATTTCTCTTTTTTTTAATGTCAACCCAGCTTTTAAAACTGTTCATCAGCTACCTGAAACATAAGCTCAAAGATTTGAGTTGATTTTAATAAATACCTCTTCCATTAAACATCCTTGGGGCCAGAGTACATTTAGAAGATAGAAATTTTTTGAGTCTTGTTCATCTGGTCAGCAGTCCAAATTTCAAAATTCTCTTGTTTTTAAAGTAAGATCACTTTAATTTGTATTTTCTTATTGCAATAGTTAACAATTTTTTTTGTATTTCAAGGATAGGCGATTGTTCTGGATTCTGGTATCAGTCCTCAAAATCTGGGTAGTTAAAGGATATCAAGTTTTAATAAAATTTAACTTAAATATCTATTTTAAATATATGTCTTGTCATTAAAAAGTTATTTACATTTAAAATGCTGACCTTTCAAGACGTACACAAGAGTGTTCTCAAACAGAGCTTCTGAACATTGACCATGAAACCACTGTCTTGGGCTGACAAATGGATTGGAAATAAGCTACCCAACACTGGGAATGGGCCATTAATTTTAATCAAAGGTGATGCAGGAAGGCGAATGGGATGCACGACAATGTCAACAGCCCAGTAGGTGTTAAGAGACCACACAGCCTTCCTTGTTACTTGGTTGGGCCATTAGTTGAGGTTGGGTGAAGATAGAAAGCCATGTCTGGAATTGAATGACCAGGTCACTCCAAAATCTAATGGAGAACTCCTCATTTCAGAAATCACACTGTAATGCCATTACAAGTCAAGGACAGCATTTAGAAAATATCAGGGGATTTTTTTTTTAACCAAACACCTAGCTAGTTTGTTCCAACTTTGTCAAGCTCTCTGTTTTCCAGCCTCTTTTCCTTCTGAATGGATTGTTGATATTTCCACAGGATCATGAAATCAAACAGACTTAGAGAAAAATCTGTCTTTTTGCTTTATAGAATTACGTATTGTTGGTGGTAAAACTCTAGTAAATGCCAGAAACAATAGCAAGCCAAAGGATTTAAGAAAGATAATTAAGTCTGTGGTGATTTTTGTCCTTGTCGCTCTTTCTTGTGTTTTTGTATGTAGGAATAGTTTCACTAATAGAAATGAAACTTTCCTAATTGCTTCAATGAAAATACTTGTTTTATAAATGGAAAGGCCACTGTGCATGTGCCTTACTGTAAATTGTCAATATTGGCTGATAACATTAGTGATATTTGTGGTAGTGAAAGTTTTGCTTTTAATCAGTAAGTGTATTTCATTATTTTGAGTATTTTCAATTATAAAAAAGGTAGCATATGACAGCTTAAATTAATGAAGTTTATAATAAAGACATAAAAATGCAGAAGGAACAAAGAAGGATTCTTATATCCGTGTTTCAGGTTTGTTGAGAAAGTTCATTTATTCTGACATAGCATTGCATACATAATAAAGATATGTATGGCTGCGTTAGTATTTTTTATACATTTTTAAGAAAGAAAAGCAATTATATTGCTGTCTTATTAATGGAATACTGTCATAAGTAATAGTATTTGTTCTTCCTGTAGATGAAGATCAGCTCCGTGCAAAGGGTTATGACAAAACACCAGACTTTATTTTACAAGTACCAGTTGGTAAGTCCTTAAACTCTCTTGTGCATTTGTTTATAGAGAAAGGGGATGTGTTCTCTCCATAGATTTTTTTCTTATTTTTTGTTAACACTAGCAAATGTTACCAGAGTACATTAGCTTTATAATATTGTATCTAAATGAATGAAATCATTGGAAAAGATTGTTTTAAAAATAGTAGAAAATAATAGGTTCAGAAGAAATCTATGCCTTAAAATCTTTTACTTATATTTGAAAAATAAACATGTCTTCTGAAGACATTTTGGTTGCTATTTTCAAATCATTTCTCTAAATATTGCCAAGCATGGTTCTGTTGAAAAGCCAGGCTCTCTTTGGTGTGTTTTCACATTTGTTGTCAACTTGCACCGTCTCAGGATAGGAGAGGGACCTTTGAAGATGATGATGAAAATAAAAGAGATGTGATGGTAGCATAAATGTTCCTTGTAACGAACCCGTACTGTGTGTTGTTTTATAATTACATCCATAGATGACGGTGAGGGCTAAGCTTCTGCTCATTAATATGAAGCATGGAGAGCCCTGTACAGCGTTCAGAATTTTCAATCTTCTTTCCCGTTGCTCTGTATTAGTAATGCTTTGTCCCTTAGCTGTGGAAGGGCACATAATTCACTGGATTGAAAGCAAAGCCTCATTTGGTGATGAATGTAGCCACCACGCCTACCTGCATGACCAGTTCTGGAGCTACTGGAATAGGTAAGGTCCCATTTTTTTTCTCTTAAGATAAACGATACTCAGCAGAAATCTCATTAGAAAAAATATTTTGTTTAGCTGGTGAAAATGCTAGTAGCCTTTGTTTCTGGTAAATACAGGGACTTGATTAATGCATTCATTTCAGATAATTTCAACTTCTCTGCTTTCATAATGTTACTTCATTTTTTAAAACTAAAACTCTCTGCATAAGGTCAAAATTAGTATATATGCCATTTTCCAATTTATAGCAATAACACTGGTGTCACTTAAAATATGAATAATAAGATATGGTACATCTAATGCTATTGACATTGACTTTTATCCTTTTGATGCAAAATTTATGCTTACTCTCAGACCTCAGAAAATATTTTATCCTCAGCTCTCTGAGGAATATATCAAAACAGTATAAAAGATCAAAATAATTTACTGTCCAACAATAGAGAACAGTTTACCTACCAACTTCAGTCAACATTCCTAAGGGCGTGAAAAATGTCAGCAATTAAGAAAAGGGTGGTGGTGAAGGAGGGGGCCATATTATTGCCCTATTATTAATGCCAGTTTACTGATTACCCACCATATGCCAAGGCCTGCACATTATCTCAGTTAATCCTCACAAGGAAGTTATTTTTATCCCCATTTTACAGACAACTAAACTGATTCCCAAAGAGAAGAAATAATATGCCATATAGCTAGTCAGCCTGGGCCTGCATTTGTCTCTCTCACTTGCTAACCTGGGCTATTTCCAGTATGTCTCTATTGCCATTTACAATACAACTGTTGAAACTTTTTATATTATTGAAATCCCTAGTTCTCACACTACACATTTTTCCCCTTAGAACAGGAGGTGGGTCAAGGGGTAAGCTTCCCAGGTTAACTACCTTCTTGGTCACTGGCCAACAGGAAGAATACAATAAGATGACATTGGCCCAGTAGCATCTGCGGACAATAGTCTTATCCTGGCGGGGGGAGGGGGTTGGAAGGGTGGGGACAAACAGTGACAGGCTACAGAATTTGGCATTATATTGTTACTCAGCCTTACAAAAGGCCAGCAGCCCTGGGCCGTAGCAGCTGTGCTACTAAGCCCACTTTTTGCCATGGTAACAATGATCATGACAAAATGCTGAATGTAATGGCTTTCTTGATTTTCTTGTGTAATTGTGCGTAGCATCCGAGCTTTACTTTACAGGGATGGAGGAGGAAAGTGCAAAATGTTTTAGAAATCATTGCTGCTTCAGCGTTTCCTGTCTTTTATTCAGCCATTATTCAAATTAGCAGTAATGTGGCAAATTGAATTTTCGATTTCTAGCGATTTGATGATGAGTTTGAAATAGTAAAGAAAGCATCATTTTTGATAGTATAGGAAAAGCAATGACGAGAAAATCAAGTTGTGTAAGTTTAGGTTGCTAAAGGGTTTTTAAAAACTGATATACTCGGTCATTATGCATTGAGACTGTCTTCTCCACTTTGGTACTTGTCAAATCTTCTAAGAGGAATAGTAGTAGAGCTTTCTTTAAAATTTCATAAGCATATCTTCATTCTAAAACAACTCAACTGTTTTTTGAGTGCCTACTAGGTGCCTTGTGCTCACTATTTTAGACACTGATTAAATAATGTAGTCACCTGCATGATAGACCTGTGGATTATTGACATAGCCAGAGGGGATCTAAGCAATGGATAATTTAATACAGTTGCCTTTGGACTAGATTATTCTGTTGCGTGCTACCTTTTATATTCTAATGACATTTTACTGACACTACTATTGATTTATAGTCCTTAAACGTGTTCTTTGAATATATATTCGTTAAGTGGGCATAATTCATTTAGGGTATGTTATGTGATCAGTGAAATCCAGCCTTGGTTTGGAATGTTTCAGATCATTTGAGGAAGTAATGCTCTACACAGAAGTCACTGGTGTTACCAAATGTAGAGAGGCCAAGAAATGCAAGTAATGCTAACATTCAAAATGAACATAGAGGCATTCTTGGTTGGCTATTATAAACTTATCAGTTTTGACAGAAGAACTTAGCGCATTGATGGAAGTATGGGATCCCTACTCTTCATATTTTGACTCAACACAGCTCACAGAGCAGTTGCTAAAGGTCATCAGAGTTGGTAGAAAACATCCTTCCCAGTCAGTAGGTTTTCAAGGAGACTAGTGGTTGTCATTTGGGTTCATTGCTTTATTTATGTGATAAGCCTGTCGTTGACATAAAAACTGCTATCTAATTGTTTTTAGGTCAGATTTTACACTAAAACTGTTTGAGTAACATTTGTAGAATTTTGACTTTGTGTAAACCCATTTTTTCACAAATAACTAGAGACCACCAAATTATAGTTTAACATTTCTGTAAGATTTTTATAAAAATGAATGTTCTTCCTCAGTCTTTCAGCAACTTTTGACAAAGTTAATCACACCCTCCCTCCTTATTAAAACATCTTCTTTTCTTGGCTTCCAAGAGATATTTTTCTAGGTTTCTTCCTGCCACACCTGCAGCATACTCAGTATCTTTTGCCTCTTCTTCCTCTTCCCAGCTCTAGGCCAAGGGCCCTTGAACTCAATTCTCATCCCTCTTCCCTTTTCGATCTACGTTCACTCCCTGGGTGCTTCCCTGGAGATCTCATTGGAGACTGTCTTTGTTTGTCATCTCTACACTGTGTACGTTGGACATCTGAGTGCATATTCTTGGATATCTAATAGGTATCTCATACTTAATGTGTCTAAAATTAAGCCCTGATTTTCCTCCCAAGCTTGTTACTCCCCTGTTTCCTCGCAAGCTCAAATGATGGCACAGTTTACCCAGATAGTCAAGCCGAAAGCCTAAATATCATCACCAGTCCATCAGCCGGTCCTTTCAGCTCCATCATCATCATGCCTCAAATTGTGCCATTTATCACCACCTCACCTGCTGTCAGCTCAGTGCCTGTCATCATTTCTTGGACTGTGGCTGTAGCTTCCAAACTGGCCTCCTTACATCATCTCCTGAACTTTTGTGATCTGTTTTTCTTTTCTTTTCTTTTTTTTTAAATTCATTTTTATTGTTAGACTTATTGGGGTGACATCTGTTAGCAAGGATTACATAGGTGTCAGGCATACAATTCTACAGTGCGTTGTCAACTTGTTGTATAACAAGTTCACCACCTAATGTGACTTCTCTTTCCATCACCTTATATTTAGCTTCCCCCCCCTCCTCTCCCACCCCCTCCCCTTTCTCCCCTCCCTAACCCACTCGTCCCCAAATAAACATTAAACTATTGATTGTGTCCATGGATTATTTGTTTGTTCATTTCTTTTTTTCTTTGCTTTCAGTTTTATATTCCGCATATGAGTATCACAGCCAGAGTGACTCTTTGAAAATATAAGTCAGATTTTGGCACTTTACTGCTCAGAACTCTTCAATGGCTTCCCATCACATTTAAAATAAAATCTATATCCTTTCCCATGACATTCAGTGTCCTGCATAATCTACCCACCCCTGAGTCTTTTGACACCTACCTCTCTCCCCTCACCTAACATGTTCTCCCTCTCTTACACACTTTTCCAGCCACACTGCCTTCCTGGGTCTTGAATCTACCCTGCCTGCTAGTTTGTCCTTCAAGACTCTTATGCTGGGTAATCCTTCTGCTTGTAAATTTCTTCAGTTAGATCTCTACCTAGGGAAGTCCTGACAACATTCAGGTCTCTGCTTATGTTCACCCTCCTCAGGGGGACCCCCCACCAACTACTCAGTCTAAAAGGCATCGCCCTCAGTCATCAATCTCTCCTCACTTGGCTTTACTTTTCTTCATAATACCCCATCTGAGTGAATGAATAGACTCGAGTTGGAAACATTTATGTAAACATGAATTTATTTGTTTGAATACAAACCTTTAAAAGAGGTTCACCTTTTGATATTCAGATGATGACAGGTAAAGAAAGAAACCACTTTTGTACAATCTCCGGCCAAATTACGTACATGGGTTCCAACTTGTAGCCTTTCAAGGAAGCAGGAGCAGACATCTTTGCTCACGTTAAGGACTGGAGATAGAGTGAGTGGTTTTGAATGAAAATATTGAGGGACCCTAAATAGCCAAGAGCCACAGGCAGTTGTATAGCTCATGGGCAGTGCCCAACAACTACTGATCAAGAACGAGGAAGTCTCACCTGCAAGTTCAGCCCCTCCATGTGCCATTCCAGGCACATTCTGGCTCCAGGTCATCAGTGAACTCCATTGAATACCAGAGTGCTGACTGAAAAGAGTTTTGCTTGAACATGACTTCCCAGTGTAGTGATCCTCGAAGAGGTGAGCGGGCTCTGTCCTGTTCCTGGGTGTGCGTCCCAGCCGGGGCACTTCCTCATCCCCTGATCAAGAGCAGCTGGCTTAACGTCGCTACGCTTCCATTTTCTTCTCAATAGAATGGGGAGTAGTGGCACCTTCTTCACCATACAGTTGTGAAGATCAGTTATTTAGTACATGAAAAGTAGTTTCACTGGGCCTGACAGTCAATAAATATTAGTTCCCCTTTGGCCTTTTTTTTCCCCTGTGTATCACTGTCGGATGGAATTCTGAGGAGGCCATGTTTGATTGGCTTCTTTGCCAGAGAAACTCCTACGCAGCTAAGCTCAGCGCTCAGCTAGACTGACATCTCTTTGGGAGACTGTCCTGTAATTCCAGGATTGAGCTTGATGCCGTTGCCCCTCCTGTGTTCTGCTAATAATTGCATAGCATGTATCGAGTACTGTAATTGTCTATTTACTTGTCACCCTCCTCCAGTTAATATTGAGTTCCATCTTATCTATGTGTTTTCTCCATTATCAAATACCAGAAAATGGTGGAACACCTGGCACATCAGATATTGAGTGAATGAATGAATGAACAAATATATGAGTGAATTTTCTGATACATGACAGACAACAACATTTTGAATCAATCATTAAGGATCATGTCAGATGGTGTGATGCTAAACCACGTTAGGGCCAAAATTTTTTCTTTGAGATTGCTGCTCTGGAGGCATTAAGAAAATAGTGCCTCATTTTCTTTTTTCTTTTTTAATTAAGTTATAATTGACATATAACATTTTTTAAATTTTAGATATATAACATGATGTTTTGACATATATATTGCTAAATAATCACCATAATAAGTCATTAGCATCTGTCACCATATGTAATTACAGAATTTTTTTTTTGTGATGAGAACTTTTAAGATCTAATTTCTTAGGAACTTTCAAATATGCAATACAGTATTATTAACTGTAGCTGTCCTACTGTACATCACATCCCCATGACTTACTTATTTTATAACTAGAAGTTTGTACCTTTTGACCTGCTTCACTGATTTTGCCCACTCTCCCTCCACCCCTCAGCCTTTGGCAACCACCAATTTGTTTTCCATATCTATGAGCTTTTTTTTTTTTTTTTTTTTTAGAATCCGCCATGAAAGTGAAATCATATGGTATTTATTTTTCTCTGACTTATTTCACAGCATAAAACCCTCAATGTTCATCCTTATTGTCACAAATGTTAAGGTTTTATTCATATATATAGGCTATCCAGAAAAAATTCAGCCATGAACACCTCTATTTTTTCATAACTGGATACTTTCCGGACAGCCTTCATATACCACCTTCTTTTTAGATTTATCCATAAACACACACTTAGATTGTTTCCATATCTTGGCTATTATAAATAATCCTGCAGTAAACACTGGGGTACATATATCTTTTTAATTAGTGTTTTTTATTTCTTCCATTAAGTACCCACAAGTGGAATTGCTGGATCATATGGTAGTTCTCTTTTTAGTTTTTTGAGGAACCTCCATAATGTTTTTCATAGAGGCTACACCAATTTACATTCTCACCAACAGTGCACAGAGTTCCCTTTTCACTACATCCTTGCCAACACTTGTTATTTCTTGTCTTTTTTATAATAGCCATTCTAACAGGGATATTTCATTGTGGTTTCTATTTGCATATCCCTGGTGTTGAGTACCTTTTTTATATACCTGTTAGCCATCAGTATGTCTTTTTTTGGAAAAATGTCTATTCATATCTTGTGGCTATTTTTAATCAGACTGGCTTTTGGGGTTTTTGTGGGTTTTTTTGTTTGTTTGTTTGTTTGTTTGTTTGTTTGTTTGCTGTTGAGTTGTATGAGTTCTTTATGTATTTTGGATATTAGCCCCTTGTCAATATATGATTTGCAAATACTTTCTCCCCTTCAGGAGGTTGCCTTTTCATTTTATTGATGATTTCCTTTGCTTGCAGAAGTTTTTTAGTTTGCTATGGTCCCACTTGTTTAATTTTGCTTTTGTTGCCTTTGCTTTTAGTATAAAATAAAATTTAAAAAAAATCATTGCCAAGACTAATATCGAGGACCTTACAGCCTGTATTTTCTTGTGAGAGTTTTATGGTTTCAGATCTTACATTGAAGACTTTAATCCATTTTGAGTTAATTTTTGTGTATAATACAGGATAGGGGTGTAGATTCATTTTTTTGCATATGGCTATTCAGTTTTCCCAACACTATTTATTGAAGGGATTTTCATTTCTCCTTTATATATTCTTGTCTCCTTTGTCATAAATTAATTGATCATGTTTGTGTGGTTTTTATCTCCGGGCTCTCTATTCTGTTCCATTGATCTATGTATTTGTTTTTATGCTAATACCACACTGTTTTGATTACTGTAGCTTTGTAATAGATTCTGAAGTCAGGGAGTTTGATGCCTCCTGCTTTGTTCTTCTTTCTTAAAATTGCTCTGGCTATTTGGGATCTTTTGTGGTTCCATACAAATTTTAGAATTGTTTGTTCTATTTTGTGAAAAATTCCAGTGGAATTTTGATAGAGATTGCATTGAATCTGTAGATTGCATTGGATAGTATGGACATTTCAACTATTATTAATGCTTCTAATTTATGAGCATGGAATATCTTTTTATTTATTTGTATCTTCTTCAGTTTCTTTCATTAGTATTATAATTTTCAGTCTACAGCTTTTTCACCTTCTTGGTTAAATTTATTTCTGCATATGTTATTATTTTTTATGTAATTATAAATGGGATTGGTTTTTTAATTTCTCTTTCTGATAGTTTGTTATTAGTGTATAGAAATACATAAGATTTTTGTATGTTGATTTTGTATTCTGCACCTTTACTGAATTCATTTACTCTAACACTTTTTTGTTGAGTATTTTTTTTTTTTTTGGTGGAGACATTAAGGTTTTCTGTATGTAATATCAAGTCATCTTCAAATAGTGACAGTTTTATTTCTTTCCAATTTGGATGAAAAATGCCTTGATTTTCTAAAAATCTTTTACAGACTTTTCAGATGTACAGACTTTTGCAGATTTATGTCATGAAATGTAGCATAAGTGTATTTAAGTATTTTGGATAAATATTTATAATCTTATATTGATTATTTGCTTTTGCAAGACTTACACTAGGTCTCTTGTTTGAGATTTGACATGGAATGCCTTGAAAATCCTGAGCAGAAGATACTCTGAAATTTTTTTAGGATATGCATGAAGTTGGGTTCAGCCTAAAACTTGAAGGGCCTGTGGCAGGAGTACGAACAAAAGCTTATGTGCCATGTGCCTAAATATTTGAGGTTGTATATCAAGTTAATAAATAATAAGTAAAATATATTTTATTCTACATGAAGATCAGGAAAGTCAGATTTTATTAAGAATTACCAGACTCCTTGGAGATCCGAGCTGCATGTGGCACTGTAGTGATAGGTATCCCTGTCACATGGCCCGTTTCCCTTCTCTTCCCACCCTTTACTCCATCCTATACCTGGAAAGTTGTTGAGCACACCCCAACGTGCACATCCAAGCTCCATGTACATTCCCACAAATCATTGCCCTTGACCATCCCTCAGGCCAAATGTGTACACTCCGGTGGTCTGCCCTCCTATCAGACAAATGAACCTGAAAGAGAAGGCTGTGTAGGCTCTGGGAGTGGCTTCAGTGCTATTTGATGAAGTAGTTCTGAGGTTCCTGGTACATGGAGTTTGACCTAAAGAGAGACTGGGGGAGACATACATCAGGTGGTGATGCCCCTTTGACCCCACAGACCCCTCACTCCGTCGTTAGGGTGCAGCCAGAGAGAACCAGAGCAGAATCCTCTAAATTTGGGGTCCAGGCCATGAACCTCTCTTACCTGAGTTTAAAGGATGGTATCAAATGAAGCATCTGCATATATCTTCCAAAGTCATTTCTTATACTGGTGTTAGGATATGAGGAAAGATGAACCCCATAGGAAATACAGTCTTCATCACATTTATGTATCACTGAAAAGATTGAGAGCTAACTTCCATTTGCTGGATTTTTGAACCTTTGGCACCAGAGAGTCTGCTCTTCTAGAGGCAATGCTAGGCTAATACCTTCTGCCATAAGGATTGATATGACTAGTTCTTCCTCTAAGTATTTTTTAAAGATTGGTTATTTACTCAGTAGTTTAGCAATTGCATTCTCTGGTCTGTGTTAACTTGAGAGGTGAAACATTTAGAATGGAGCTACTGAGCAGAGTTAAGGAAGGTACTTTTCAGAGGATGTCCAAAATTTTTCCTTCATTAAGCTACTTTCAGGAAGCCTGCAATTAGCCAAATCACAGATTTCCAGTTATTTCAGTCTCATTAAAGACAAGGCTGATCACATCTGTTTTAAGTTGGAGTATGTGCCTCAGCAACAGAAGCTCTTGCAAACCTTCAATTATAGCAGCCTCAGAAAACACTGCCTGCGGTATACTAACAAGTAGTCATCAGTAGCAAGAGACAGATTGACTAGTAATTAGCAAATGCACTGGAGAGGACTTCTCTAAAGGTAAAATATAATAATTTGCTTTTCCATCTCTTATAGTGGAGATGGAGGTGAGATAATGATGCCCCCTTGTTCCAGACAAATACTTGACACTGTTATTTGCTGGAGTAACCTCGAATATTTGAAAGCCTAAAGGAAGAGTCTTCTGTATGTATAATACTTTTACAAGAATGATTTCTCAGAGTGCTTAAGTACCATTTTTGCTGCATCTGGAATGTAAATAGCAAGAACTTTCCATACCAGGGATTTCATATTTTCTGCATTGTTAATTTTGTCAATGTTGATTTTAAATATAAAAGTGAATAAAGACTAGAAATGTCATAGGCCTTTAAAATTGTATATGCAGTAAAGAGATGGTTTTTGAGAAACTGGAATGAGTTAATCAAAGGGTAAAAGGGAAAGAATAGACCTACAAGGAAATATCAATGGATTATCATTTCTCAGAAAGAGATTTGATTATTGTCTTCAAGAATATGCAATATTTTGAAGGCGGGGTAGCATATTGATTCTTTTACCAAATCCAGGAGGCTAAATAATAGTAGAAAGGATGACTCTTCCTGTTGACCCACTGTAACAGAGTTAGTATGAATCACATATAGTTCAGCAAGTTTACCCCAAACCAAACTAACAAATGATTGGGCAGCCATTCTAAAAGTAGAAAACACCACCATTATGATTGTACAGAGCAAGGGAGGGAGGAATAAAAGAGATTCTGCCATTAGTGACTGGGGAGTACAGAGTCAGGAGCCCAAGTATAGAGTCCGTTTCTGAGATTAATTATGGAATAATGGAGATCAGATTGAAATTGATGCTAAAATGCCTTGGTGTTTAGGGCAGTGATTTTCAGACTTCACCACATATTAAAATCACATGGGAAGCCTTTTGAAAATATTGATGTGGGCTTTATCTCTGGGAAACTGATGTAACTGTGTGTAGTGGAGCCTGGAGCTTGTGAAATTTTCTTTGTAATCTGCATCCAGCATTAGTCATCTTCTTTCCCTAGCCTCTCTGCTTTTACACAGAGTCTTGATGAGAAAAATAATAGCTTTATTAAGGTATATTGGTTGAGATCTGCGAACACTTCACAGGCACTATGTTAGTTAATAGGGAACCAGCCTCCACCTTTGAGGGCTTCATAGTGAGGACGAAGGCAGTAAATTGCAAAGACAGAACCTGAACCCAGGTCTCCCTCTGAACTCTCACACCTGTGCTTTCTGCGCTACCACACAGCTTCATGTGAGTCATGGTGATAAATTTGTTATAAGAGGCTACATGGTCAGTTAATGGGTTTGCTAAGCTGAGGCAAAAACTTTCTCCAGCATACTAGGATTAGATACCTTTGTGTGGTTGGAGAAAATGGGCCAGGTGTTCTCTGTTGCTCTCTTAAGTGCCCTAACTCTATGTTCAGATACATATCTATAGATTAATATAAAAGCCTGTCATGTATATCCATATATCCAGAATATACTAACTCCTAAATTGTTGGATTTGTAAAACAGAATCAGAGATTTGTTTTTTGTTGTTGTTGTTTTTTGTATATGGTACAGGAAAAAAGTAATCATGTAAAAAAATTTTTAATAAGTAACAATGTTTAAAAAACACCTTTAATGAGATATAATTGACATACAATAAACTGCACAGATTTAAGGTGTACAATTTGACAAATTTTGACATATGTATATAAACTCAGAAAACTATCACCATGACAAAGATAGTGAACATATTGACCACCTCCAAGTCCCTTATACTGCTTTATAATCCCTCCTCTCATTTCCTTCAGTTCTCCCTGTACCTAGGCAATCACTAAGCTGCTTTCTGTCACCATAGATTAGTTTACATTTTCTAGTATTTCCTGTAAATGGAATCTTACAGCATGTACTCTTCTGTTTGGCATTTTTACTCAGCCTAATTATTTTGGTATTTATCTGTGTTGTTGAATATATCAATAGTTCACGTTTTTACTTTGTAAAATTTTATTATTTAATTTGTTGGGGTGAGATTGGTTAATAAAATTATGTGAGTTTCAAGTGTACAGTTCTATAATATATCATCTATGTGTTGCATTTTACGCTCACCACCCAATGTTTTGATGACTATAGAATTAAAATTTTGCAAATTATAAGTCATCCAACTTTCTTTTTCTTTTTCAATATTATTTTTGTCTATTCTGTGTTCTTTGCATTATCATATGAATTTCAGAATCAGCTTATAAATTCCTAAAAAAATACTGCTGAGATTCTGATTGGGATCACAGTGAACATATAGATCAATTTAGGAAGAACTAGTATCCTAATTGATATTGAGTCTTTTGATCCATGAATGTGGTAATCTATTTATGTAGGTCTTTTAATACTTTTCTCAAAAGTGCCCTATAATTTTCAAAATTTTTCTGAAACTTTTTGTCAGATCAATCCCTCTGAATTTTGTATTTCTTATTTCTATTGAAAAAGGTACTTTTGTTTCAATTTCTAGTTGTTCATGTTACTATAGAGAAATATGATTGATTTTGTATATTGATCTTGTATCCTGCAACTGTGTAAAACTCATTTACTAATACTTTGCCATTTTGGTAGATACTATAGGGTTTTCTGTATAGGCAACTGAGTCATTTATGAATGAAGACAGTTTTGCTTTTCTCAGTTTGGGTCGTTTGTTTGTTTGTTTTCTCTAACTGCACTGGCATGAATCTGCAATACAAAGGTTAATAGTGCTGAGAGTGCATGTTGTTGCCTTCTCTAGATCGTGGGGGCAAGGCATTCAGTCTTTCACCATTAAAAAAAAAATATTAGCTATAGGTTTTTGCAGCTCCCCTTTATCAGATTTTGGAAACTTCTTCTGTTCCTAGTTTGCTGAGAGTTTTTATCAAAAATGGATGCTGGATTGTGTCGAGTGCTTGTTGTGCATGTATTATGATGATACTATGGGGTTTTTTTTATTAATTGGTTAATGTGGTGAATTATAGTGAGTGATTCTTGAATGTCATACCAACCTTTCATCCCTGGGATAAACCACACTTGGTCATGAAGTAATATCCTTCTTATATTTTGTTGGTTCTGATTTGCTAAAAATTGGTTAGGAAGTTTTGCATCTATGTTCGTGAGTCAGATTGGTCTTTGATTTATTTTTCCTTCGTAAAAGTCTGTCTGCCTTTTTTTATGAGATTAATGCTGACCTCATCATATGACTTGGAAAGTAACACTTGCTCTTCAATTTTCTGAAAATGTTTGTGCGAAATTGTTATTATTTCTTTCTTAAATATTAGATAGGATTCTCCTGTCAAGCCATCTAGGTCTATTTTCTTGTTGGAAGATTTTTTTCTTGCTATATCAGTTTCTTTAAAAGATGTAAGGATTCAAGCTATCTATTTTGTTTTCTTGAGTGAACTTGGGCACTTTGTCTCTTTCAAAGAATTTATTCATTTTATTTAAGTTGTGGAATGTATTGCCATAAACTTGTTCAACGTATTTCTTTACGCTTTTAAATATGTAGAATTTGTAGTGATAGCACCATTCTCATTCCTGATATTGATAATTTTGTCCATTTTTCTGGATCAGTCTGCCTAGAGGTTTACCAATTTTATTGGTCTTCTGGAAGAACCAATATCTAGTTTTATTGATTTTTTTTCTCTTTCATGGATTTCTACTCCAATTTGTATTATTTATTTTCTTTTGTTTCAGTTTCATTTGTTCTTCTTTTTCTAGTTTCCTAAGGAGGAAGACTGAGGTTATTGATTTGAAACTATTTTTTTCCAACATCGGCAGTTTAGTGCTGAAAATTTGTCTCAAATTGTTGTGATAGCTCTATTCCACAAAATTTTATATGTTGCATTTTCAACTTTGGTTCTAAATACTTTCTAATTTTCCTTTTCATTTTTTTCTTTGACAGAGGCTGTTTAGCAGTATGCTGTTTTGTTCCTAAACATTTGGAAATTTTTCACACATCTTTCTGTTACTGTTTTCTAATTTAATTTCATTGAGATCACAAACAAACTTGAATTCTTTTAACACTGTTGAAATTTGTTTTATGGCAAAAATCTGATTGTCTGGCCTTCCCATTCTCCCAGCTATATCTCTTCAGCTCACAGAAAGAACACTGGGCTTCACCTAGGTTTCTCCTCTCCATCTTGCAGCCTGAAAACCCTCTCTAAGCAGCAATCTGGGGAAATCAAGGGATTCACCTCTTTCATTTCCCATCATTCAGATATCACTGCCCCTCCCTGCTTGGTGTCTGTTGTCAACTATTTTGTTTATTTGTAAAGTTATTTCCAGCCAGAGGATAAACTCAGTTCTTGTTAGCCCATCTTGGCTCCAAATAGATGTCTCTCGATTATAGTTATTAAAACATAATCTAACACATGGTAAACTAGTTTGTCTTATTCAACCTTGTAATCTTATTTATGCTATTTAATTATAAGCTTCATTGTCATTATAAACAAATTTCTTAAGCATCAACTATGAATAGAATAATTTATGAAGAGAGTACTATGCAAACTTTCAGGTTTCTTTATTTTGGTATTTCTCTTTCAAACAGACATCCATATGTTCCACGTCTCTTTCTCTCAGATTCCTGAGAATTGAAATGGGATTTTCAGACCTTACTTTTTGCCACAAAAGGGAAAGTTTTTGGTATGGTTAAGGCCAAAGACTGGATAATAAGCCTCTGGTTGTTAAAAAGCAGCTTTCTTTGGTCATTGTTTGATAGACTTCACTAAGGGCCTCTCCTGCCTCTTTAACTAAGATAAAGCTGGCTATCATTGGTGAGATACAGCGCAGTTCACAGCAGTTACACCTTTTTCCTCTTTTTTCTCTCCCTCTATATATAAGGGACACATTTTCACATTTCTTAGTGTCTCCTACTGTAAGATATCTTTCAAGAATCTCCTAGGATGGGAGACTTAATAGCTGATGAGGCTGCATTGTTCTATTAATAGTTTTCTCTTGCTCATTTTCTTCTCACATATGTAGAGTACAGAAAATGAGCCACAAATACAATTTGCATATCTCATACTCTTCTCATAAAACAGAAATCTATATGGATACACAATGACAATTGTAAACATCCTGTACATCTCATTTCTTATTGACTCTCGAAGTCTTATTCATGTAAAAACTCAACTCCAATGAATTCTATTTATCCATTAGCACAAACCACTTATATTCTCTTGTGGGGTTTTTTGCCCCTTTATAGTCCCAGTCTACTCTTATGATTTGAGTGAATTCCAGTCTCTTTTTTTACTCTCTTTCCTACCTTAATCACTAACATTGAGATTTTCCCTGTGTCTTGTTCACCCTTATTTTCTCAGCAAGGACTCATGTTTACCTCTTCCTGCTTCTCCTTATAGATTCCTTTTTGCCATTCCCTTCTTTTTTGTTACTGGCAGCTTTGCTAACCATGACCACCTCCCAATTTTATATTTAGTCCTGTAGCATCCCTGATAGCTCATTCCAAGTGAACATAATTCAAAATTCATACAAAATTTCTTTATTTAGTAAAGGGGATTTTTTAATTCATAAAGCTCATCAATTTATATAAATTTGAGCCAATCACAGTTTTCCTTGATAGCTGTAACACTTTGAGATCACTCTATACTGATTAGAAAAGTGGTGAAAATTAAGTCATTGGTTGTGTGCATATGCCAGGTGTGCAAATCCATATGGAACTCAACACTAGACCAACATATTTTATCAGCCCCAATTGCATTACATTGTTTTAATGTGCAATGAATATTTTTACCACTACATATTCTTAATTCAACACATTCTAGCAAAGTGGTCTATCAGTAGTTGTATAGATACATGAGTGAATTCCATAGATAATCAGTTCCATCTATGTAGAGGCAGCATACTAAGCATTTCAAAACATAGGGTGATGAGCAAAACCTAAATTGCCTTCAGAGAATTTAATTCAATCTAATAGAGAAACAAAGCTTGTACATAGATCACAAAAATAACTAATACTGAGCACCAACAGTGTTGATTGAAGGCATCAGTTTAAGCACTTCCCTGTGTTATTCTCTTTAATCCACCCAACAGTCTTATGCAGTAGATACTAGTATGTTATCCTCATTTCATATGAGAAAGTCGAGGCATAGAGAGATTAAGTGCCTAGGTCACAGTCACAGAGCTGGAAAGCCAGGGGAGATTTTTATATAGAAGAGGAGCATGATTAGGACCTAACCTTAGGATGGATATTTTGGTAGCAATGCCTGGAGTACACAGAAACAAGAAGTTGCAGATAGGAACACAATTGTTATTACAGTTGTCCATTGTGAAATAATCCTTTCATTCCCAAATTGTAATGGTGGCAGTGGAAATGGAGGGAGACTTTATAGACATAAAGAGTTAATAAAGACAGGATTTGCAGAATTTGGCAAGCTACTAAATGTTGTTGTATTGGGGGGTGTAGAACAACGATAACTTCGAGGTTTTGATATCAGTGATGGAGAGAACAGTGATATTATTAAAGAAATTAGAGTACAAAATAATCTAGGTTAGGGGCGTTCCCTGATGGTATAGTGGCTTAAGGCTTCAGGAGTTCCCTGATGGTGTAGTGGCTTACGGCTTCGGCGCTGTCAGCGCTGCGGCCTGGGTTCGATTCCCAGTCAGGGAGCTACCCACATACCAAAAAGCAAAAAAAAAAAAAAAAAAAAAAAAAAAAAAAAAAAAAAAAAAAAAAAAAAA
>PVJL010000200.1:388650-523780 GCA_004026885.1 Lyroderma lyra | reverse complement strand
CACACGTGTTCATCTGAGGATCGAAGAAACACAAGAGCACGGCCGGGGGGACTTCCGTCAAGTGCGTTTTGGTCCACTTTTACCAGTCCTGGCCAGAGGGGAATTGCTGTGTCACAGAGTGTGCACCTCCCCACGTCTGATCGGTCAGGACCGACCTCCCCACGTCTGATGGGTCGGGACCGACCTCCCCACGTCTGATGCGTCGGGACCGACCTCCCCACATCTGATGCGTCGGGACCGACCTCCCCACGTCTGATGCGTCGGGACCGACCTCCCCACGTCTCATGGGTCGGGACCGACCTCCCCACGTCTCATGGGTCGGGACCGACCTCCTCACGTCTGATGGGTCGGGACTGACTTCCCTATGTCTGATAGGTCAGAAGGACTGCTCTTTCATCTTTAGTGTGACTGACTTGCAACCGTAAAGTTTAATGGTCACAAATTTAACGTTTTTCCCCTTCTCTCCTTTGAAAAATGGGTGACTTTTTCCCTTCCTTGTGTTTTTATGGTAACTGAGGCACCATCGTTTATTTTGCAAGGATTCTAGCTTTTGCTTTATACATTGCATTGGTAGAGACCATTTTTCTATAAAGAAAATGTTTGTGAGTTGAACCTTTATTCTTGTATTGCCCCCTCCCCCCCATTACAAAATGAATGATGCCGTCCAATGAAAGAAAAAGAAATACCCCCGCCCTCTTCGCATGCAGCGGTTCGTTTCTGGATGTCGGTACGTGTGCGAGCAAAGGCACAGACGTGCGCACAGCAGTGACACGTGGATGCTCCCAACTGGACGGACATGTAAGATGCGTAGGCAAGGATGGCACTGATCACGTCGGCGGGCATGTGAAACCTTTGGAAATGTTCGACGATCTTACTGTTTTGCAGACTCAACAGTATCATCATTAAGGAAGCACAGATACATATTCAGGGTTGATATTTGGATGTGGGTAATGAAGACATCATTTCCCTCTCAAGACTGATTTGATTTTTACAAAATAAGTGCTAGATATAAATACATTGACCAACCTTGAGAGAACTCAAAAATTAACTTTTTAAGTGAAAAGGAAGATCGCCGAGCAAATCCTGTGCCAGAAATTATCTGGCTTTCTGGGGTCTGGAGAACTATTTTATGTTAATTCGTCAGCTTTAAAATCAGTGTCATCTGATTGGCTGAATGTGCTCTGCCCAAAGCCACAACTCTTGGGTAAGGGTGAACGAGATCTTTTCCTACTTCCTGCGTTTTGTCATTTAAAGCAGAAACCTGTCCATAACCATTCTTTTATTTTATCATAATGGCAAAATGCGGTATAACTTAGGATAAACAAGCAGCAGCATGGAAATGCTCCACTAAAGAAGACAGAAGTCGATATATTTCATTTTAGATTCCTCTGAAACGCTCTCTGTGAGAGGGAAAAGCAAACTTGCGATGTGACATGCTCTCTAGGCCTTGGCATTTGTGGGAAGTAAGCAGGAAAAGGGAGTCCTGCTACCCGGTCAGGCTTTAGAAGCCAAACGTCGGTCATTTTAAAATGACAGGAGTGAAGCAACCCCATCGGCCGGGCGTGAAAGCAGTGGTGACCAGGAAGAGTGACCCTGTCCAGAACTCTGTTAATGGCCTTTGCATCACCATTTGGGCGCATTACCGAGAACAGGGTGAAAAGATTCCTAAAGGCCAAGGCAAGTGGGTGCTGTGAAAATGCACCCTAAAGGCCAGAGGGAAAGCTCTGGAAACTGCTGGATCATCAGATCAATAGCCTCAAAAATGACTAAGTTAGGTTGCTTTATGCAGTTTAAACATTTGCGCACGGCGTCTCCCCACACAGCCTTTTATTGACAGCTACAGATCAATGGTAATTTTTGATCATTTTCAACCTACATAAACCTATTGACCCCATGGCCACCTTTGGGGCACTTCAAGTCGTCAAAAATAATCAGAGGAGCTGCTGTAAAATTGTCAGGCTGCTGACAACTCTGAGTGCCCGAGGAGCAGAGAGGAGAGCTACAGTGTCGTTCACGTCGCCAGCAGAAGCGCGGCTGGCGGCCTGTTCTGGAGAGCCTCGTCGCTATGTCCCCTAAAAGGACACGCAGATTTGTGTGCAGACGCTGCCCCTGGTGCATATGTGGTTTCAAAAGCGGGTAGAAAAGCCTCCGTGTGATTGGAAATGCTGGATTGCGGAGAGTGGATTATTCCCTTTCCTTTGAGTCATTCTTTTTCATCTGCTGCTTGACAAAAGGAGTTAGTATACCTCTAGACTAGGGGTTCCCACCCTTTTCCCACTTGTGTACCCCTCTTAAACCCATATAAATTGTACCCCTTGTTTTTAAAACAGCTGTTTTTAAATATACTTTTGTTCAGTGCCTGTCTTGATATAAAATACTATATTATAATATTTATAATATTATAAAATATTATCTTAAGATAGGCACTGAACAAAATGAGGTAGTAAGGTAGGAAAGAAAAATGACTAGACTAAATGTACAAACCACAGATTTAATTTTACAATATTTGTAACAGTTAAATATTGATAATGACTGTCAAGTATTAAAGTTAAATATGGATAATGACTTGAATCACAAAGACAACACACTTTTACTCAGTCAATAACCAAACTGATGAAGCAGTGCAGCTATGGATGTGCTTATATGTTTGGGGAAGTTCTAGAAACATCACCAATGGATTGCTCTGAAACTGTGTCATGATTGGTGGAAGAGCGGTTTGGGGGAAGGGCTCATAGCCACGCCCTGACCCCTCCTCATTCACTCACGTCATCTCATTTTGAAGTGTCTCCGTTCACAATGATTCAAGCTTAACATTTATTGTTCCGTAACTAACGTTTTGCCTTTATTTTTAAACTTCCCTTGTTTTGTTGCCATCACCGATTATTTTTTGCGTACCCCTGAAGGGCCCAGCATGTACCCCCCAGGGGTATGCGTACCAGTGCTTGGGAACTGATGCTCTAGAACAGAAAATTAGAACGTCATGTGCGTGTGGATGTGCAGAGGAAAAGGACCAGAGAGAAGCCCCAAGGTCAGGGATGAATACAGAGAGGGAAGGAAGGAAGTGGGGAGGGAGGGAGGAAGGAAGGGGGAAGCAGAGGGATGAGAAGAAGCAATTGACCTTTAATGATGACTTTCACTCATCAGTGGACAGAACGCTCTGTTGTTGCTAAGGAAGGAATCGACTCCAAAACTCTGAAGGTCAGCAGTGCTCACGCCACTATTCTGCACTTAAGGGAGGTGACAGGTAACTGAGTAAACAGGCACAGCTCAGTCCGCAGAGTGAACTGAACCCTGCAGAGTGGGGTTCTCGAACGGTGAACTTGATGTTGGAAATCTGTTCAGGAGAAAATAATGTAGGTTGTTTCCGAAACTGTTAAGACTGTCTTCATTTTTTAAAAACTATGGCCTTTACTATAAACATTGACAAACAACAAGGCTGTTAATGAGGTTTATTTGCGGGGGAGGGTGTACGCACGCATGTGTGTTTTGTAGTTCTTCAGAAATAAGTTGACATACTATGAAAATATTTCCTCAGTACAAATTAACAATATAAAAATTCTCGGGAGCTCCCTGGTGGTATAGTGGCTAAGGCTTCGCGCTGTCAGTGCTGCGGCCTGGGTTCGATTCTCAGTCAGGGAAGTACCCACATTAAAAAAAAAGTTAAAAAAAAATTCTCCTTTACATTTCCTTTACATTTACCACATGTGATCGCTTCTATTTTTTAAGAAGTAGACCACATTAAGGAACACAGCGACTGTGATCCCCTTTTGTGGAAGGAGACCTCTACCTGTCTCTGTGCCAGGCAGGCGTCGACTTCAACTTGAGATCTGCAGGTCTCATTTCTACGTTGGCCGGGCCGCTCTCAGTACTTGTGCTTTTCAAGGACCCGCGCTGTAAATGTGTATTGAAAGGATCTATAATGAAATCAGTTTTCTAATGGTGCCTGGAGCGTGTGGGATGACGGAGGGCCTGTTGTTAATCATTAAGTCCTCGTGTTATCAAAAGTGTTTGATAGTATTGCCATCTAGGGGCTGGATGGAAGTCTCAGCCCTGAAATAAACTGTAATTGAACAGGTGCTGCTATTGACAACATACATATGTTTTTGCTTTATAGTCCACATGTTTTTCATGTTTCTTATGACAAAAGCTATCTCTAAATGTCCCCCAGCAGTCTACCTGTTTTATATATAATCTGTTAGAGGTGATTACTATTTGCTTGGGAGCTTATGCTTTTTTGGCATCTATTACCGACTCTTCGGAACAAAGAATTTTTCTGTTTTGCATTATTAATCTTGTCTATGTTTGCCCTATTTCCACAGAAAAGGAATCATTTATCAGAAAAGAGAGTTTGTAACTGGGAGTTGTGCATCTTCAGATTTAATATTCATCGTGGTCATTCCAGTTTTCTGCTGTATTTACCTAAAAGACCCATCCAAGTGTTGTGGAGAAATAAGTTTTAAATATTTATTATTTAACTTTTAATATTTTAGAAAAGAGAAATTAGTATTTCTGCAAAATTTGTTTCAGAGCTTGCTTGCTTAGCAGATGTTTAAATATTAAAAGATTTCAGGAGGTTAGCAAGTACTATCATAATGGCACTTATTGAAATAGGAAAATTGACTTTACAAGTATTTGATTGATAAGAGAAGGAAATTATATTTTCTCTGCTTGTGTTTAACACATAATACAAAACATTAACACAGTTGAAACTTACAACCAAGTGTGTGAGGACACAGTGTCAAAAATGATTTCTGTGGTACGTTCCGGTTTTGTCTAACCAGCTGTGTTTTGTTTTTTGAAAATAATTCAGTTTGATTTTGTCACCTTGTTTTACATTTAATTCAGAATGGTGCTTGGATGCCCCCATGTTAAGGATTTTCATCCACATCACTTGGTCTGATGCTTTCGGGAACCTACTTGCAGAAGTAACTGCCTCCTCTCCATCTCACATGCCTCCCTCCACGCCCACCAAGGAGAGAGGACACTTGTCACTTCTTAGAAACATCTAAGAAGCCAAAGTTGACCTCACACACCGCTAGGCGTAAAGGTTATATATAACCAGCCCCAATGTCCTCCTCATCATTCACATTGAATGGGTTTCGTACACAACAGAAAGGATCTACTTAGGGTGTGTGTGTGTGTGTGTGTGTGCGTGCGCGCACGTGCCTGTTCACACGTTTCTGATTCACTTGCAGACATAATTTCTATCTGTAAACAGACATATCCATCCAGCCCAGGTGTGGAAATAGAACCTGGCCCCTTTTAAAACTTTAGGAGCCTTAACTCCATTTAAGTTATGCAAATGACCTTAAATGTTCTCCAGGCAGGAAACAAACAAACAGAAAACTAATTCTGCTATATTTTTTCTTTTACATCAGCAAAGGCCAAATTCTCAAAACCTACTTAACAATTGCTTTTGGTAAATTTCATAGCTTTAGTTACAGGGCTTGTGACAAATGACATCACTTTCACATTTGTATTAATAGTGGGCTTTTCTAAGGATGCTTGTGCATTTGTGGTCCAGTTGGCGTGTTATTGCTTCCTTGTGTTTGTTTCATTGCACTTGTGAGATACGGATACACACCAGGAGAATGAGACAGGGAGAGTGGGGCCACGAGGAGAGTCTTACGTATAAACAAAGAGCGTGGGGACTAATGAAAGAATTAGGGTCATTTAGGTTAGATCTCTACCCCCTTACATCGTGAACCAGACGCCACACTGACCTCTGAGGCATCACAGATTTTTTTTTTTATGTTACGTATCACATCCTTTCGGTTGCAGGGACTGAAAGGGCAAGGATCCTACCTGATCTGCGCAACACTAGGAAATGCAGCCAGTGTCTCGAGAGCCAGAAAAAGTCACACTGTTTCCTTAATAATAAAACTCTGCGGAGATGTCTGTGCTGCCATTACTGGTGTGTCTCAGAGAATGACTTTGCAGCCGTTCGCAGTCTCCAAGGGGAACCTAACCTGTAGATTTTCTTGCAGGGAATGCACCATAAGGCCCACCTGTTCGGGCTGGAACCATTCACAACGTACCACGTCAGCGTTGTGGCCGCCAACCAGGCAGGAGACGTTTCTAGCCCCTGGACTCCAGTCCAAACCCTCGAGTCCTCCCCGAGTGGGCTGAGCAACTGCGCGGTGGAGCAGGAGGAGGGCGGCCGGGCCTTGCTGCTGCAGTGGTCCAAGCCTGCAGGCACCAACGGTGAGATCAAGGTAAGGCCTGCCCGGGATGCGAGGTCATGCAGGGGGCTCTCCAGGTACGCAGATGAGCCTGGGCGTGGCCCCCGGGGCTGCTGTGGGCAGCCTCCCTTCCCTGTCCGGGTCATTGTCCACGATGGTTCCTCCAGGCACTTAATCGTAGTAGGTGAGAGGAGGAGGAGCTCACAGGCATTATGGCTGCTGTGAACCCAGCACTGGGCTGACTGCCCTCGCTATCATCTCATTTAATCCTCACATCAGCCCTGGTCCATGAGACTTCACGAGGCCTGTGCAGGTGAAGCGACTGCCAGTGACTGGAGTGGGGTATGAAGCCACACCAGGGCTGTGCTCTGGACAACTGTGTTCTCACTACCTCCTTTGAGCTGGAAGCAGCGCTCTGAGCAGACGTGAGCCCCATGTGTCTGTTAGCTCCCAGTCCCAGCATGTTGCCATGGGGAGCCGTCTTCCTGATGCCCCACTTGCACCCCCAGCCTGGGAGCATGAATAGAGCTGCGTTTCCATCGCCGGTGCGCAGGTCGATTGTCGGAATCATGTCCAAGAGTGCGGGTGGCACACCCGTCGGTCTGGGACTGCCTCTGTCTCTGCTCCCCATGGACCCCGAACCCCCACTCAGACTCCTGTCAGTGGCCTTCTGCAGGACAGGGCTGCAGAACTCCCCGCCTGCTCCTGTGGGGCACACTGCCTCGCCTCTGCCCCTGGGGCACACACCCCTCCAGGTGGCAAAGACGCCCCCACCAGTGCCACCTGGGGTCGGTAAGACTGAGCTGTGATTTTGGATGAAGCTTCCCTGCAAGCCCCCCATGGGGACCTCACTGCTTCAGACAGGGGCTGCCCCTGCGTCACCCCAGGCTTCCTGCATGTAGCAGGAGCCAGCTGCGTTCTACCTGCCTGCCTGCGGGTGGCGGAGCCAGGCTCCACTGCTCTGGGACGAGAGACATGAGCCACGGGACCCATGACCTCCCAGGCCAAGCTGTAGCCATGGAGTCCCCATCAGAGAAGAGAGCTCCTTGGCCACCCCCATCACCAAAGCACCCCGTTGTGAGTGCTTTCTGTCCCGGTGTTGGCCTCTGCTGCATGACAGACATTAGGGACATCCTTTTATCTTCGCTTACATCTCACCACACAGTTGCCGAACTTCTACATGCCAGGCGTGTGTGTAGGAGTGAGCAAGACCAGCACGGTGCCCACTGTCTCAGACTGCCCGTGTGCGCATGCAACTGGGGGGCGGGTACTGAGAAACAAACACAAAGCTCGTACACAAATAAACCGGAGAGCCTCAGAGTGATGAGTGCTATAAATAACATTAAACAGAATAATGTCATTATGCCGCTCCGGCTGCCTCAGAACGGATGATCATTTGAATTGAGTTGACATTTGAGCTGAGCCCCGAATGACAAGACAGAGTCAGTCATGTGAAGCTATGAGAGCAAAATGTTCCAGACAAAGTGGACAGCAAACGCAAGGCCTGGAGCCAGGAATGAACTTGGTGTAGCGAGTAAAGGGGAGAGGGCCAGCATGGCTGAGCCCCCGGGGGAGGGGGCCTCGATGCCCTGAGCAGAGCTCGGGGGGAGGCAGGGGGTGGACAGCGCCCACCCTCACGGGCTGCGGTAACAAGTTTGGAATTGATTCTGCATGCAGCGAAAAGGTACTGAAGGGTTTCGGCACAGGAGGAGCATAATCACGTGTGCAGTTTGTTTTTTTTTTCCAAAATCACACTGGCTGCTGTGTAGAAAATGAACCATTAATAGAAGGAGAGCAGTCGAGTTTGGAAGCTGTTATATTAACGAATTCGGGCAGAATTGATGGAGACTTGAGCTAGCCTAGGAGCTGGGAATGTTGAGACCTGCGGGCGGACTGGAGAGCTGACTTCTCATCAGCGAAGCCTGTCCCTGTGCTTTGTGCGCGTGTATGTGGCTGTGTGCCTGCCCACACAAGGACACATGCTTCCAGCCCCGGGCACAAATGTCACTGTGTCCCCATAAATGCCGTGGGGGAGGCAGACAGTGCAGGGAGGTCCCACCTACCCCTCTCAGGAGAGCGCAAGCACTAAGTGTCTGTCAAACAGGATCTCACTGCCGTTCCCTCCTTTTAACACCAAACCTTAAAAAATAACAATCACAGTGGACTTGACGTTTACTGGAAAAGGGGACGTTCCCCAATTTGATACCGGAATGCTTCTCTGGGTTAGGGTGTATGGGGACAGGTGCTGGGAGCAGGAAAGGTGGACAGTGACCAGTCGGTGACCCCGGGACCTACGATGCCCCAAGTCACTGTCTCTCTGTCTCTCTGTCTCTCTCCTCCCGCAGACGTACAGCGTTTCAGCGAGGGCGTACTGGAGTGCACGGGCTTGAGGCGTGCGTTCCTCTTCCGCCGCCTGGCCCCATTCACCGTTTGTATGCTGACCCTGGAGGCCTGCACACAGGCAGGCTGCCCACTCGGTGCCTCAGCCTGAGCGGATGGGGGAGACCCCGCCCCACTCCCAGGGGGCCCCCGCCGTCCAGTCTGTGGGGCCCACCAGCGTGGCGCTGAGCTGGTCTGAGCCTGCTCACCCGAATGGAAGGATCAGCTGCTGTGAAGGGGTTCACAGATGCCCCGAGGGACGGGCGTGGGGCAACCGGACTGTTTGGGCCACTGAGGAAACGGTTTTCATGGAACACGAGACGGAGAGGCAGGGGTTTGTATGCAACAACACGGGTCTGCGGCCCTGGACCCCATGCGATACAAGGTCCACGCCTGCAACTCGGCGGGCCACACCTGGAGCTCCTGGACTGCAACCAGGACCATGCAAGTACCCCCCCCCCCAGAGGTCTCTTCTCCACCTGTGTCTCTGTGAACCCCCCAAAACTGCTCATCTCCTGGCTCCTACTGGAACAGGCAAAGGCCCTCCTCCACCGCCGGGGATCTGCTGCCTTTCTCCGCCTACAGCTTCGTGATCACAGCCTGCACGGGCAGGGCTGCTCCACCAGTCACCCCACCGACGTCACAACCCCCGAGGCCGCTCCGGCCGGGCTCCGTGCCCCCACACTGCGGGCTGTCAGCGCCACTCAGATCAACGCATCCTGGGCGCCACCATCAATGCGCAGTGAAAGTGTCACTGAATACTTACTCAGACGTGACGGCCAGGAGCACCATGCCGGGCAGAACCTGCCCCTCCTGGTGGCCCACCTGCAGCCTTATACTCAGAACCACTTCTACCTCGTCGCCTGCAGGAGGGGAGATTGCACAAGTAGTGTGTCCACATCGGCCTGGATGATGGAGCCCCCCCCCTCCCCGAGAACATGGACCCTCCAAACCTGCAGGTCACAGGCTCAGAATCAGTAGAAGTCACCTGGAAACCGCCAAGAAGCCCCAACGGCCAGGTCCAAAGTTACGAGCTCCGGAGGGATGGGACCATTGTGTATGTGGGCCTGCAAACCCGGTATCACCATTTCACTCTCGCCCCGGGTGTGGAGTATGGCTACACAGCGACGGCCAGCAACAGCCAGGGGCATGTCCTGAGTCCTCTCGTGAGAGATCGGACAAGCCCCTCTGCCCCCTCCGGGGTGAAGCCTCTGAAGCCGCAGGCCCGGGGTCCCCGGGAGGTCTCAGTGACCTGGGACCCTCCGGCGAGGACGAGTCAACTACACCCTCTTCCTCCGCGAGCCGTTCGAGAGAGAGAGAGGCCACGGCCATACACATCAGTGCAACTCACGATGCTGTTGGTGTGCGGGCACTCACGGTCCAGCAGCTGAAGCCCTTCCACGGTAGGTGGCCAGTGCGGGGCCTGCCCAGAGCAAGTGACTGTCCTTTCTAGGCTGTGAGCCCCGGGCCGGTTCAAACAAAGTCCCTAAAAGGTTGGCGGGGGGAGGGTGACATGCCCTGCCCCCGTCCGCTCAGCTGGGCACAGTGGCCAAACCACATGCTCACCCGGCCAGAGCCGGCCTCCATGACTTCTAGAGATCAGCGTGAGTGCAGGTGACGTTTTGAGAGTCACTTTTTCAGAAATGCATGTCAGGGACCGTGTCTGGGACCAGCGGTGCAGAGATGCGTGTGCCGGTTCCTGAGCCGAGTCCCTCCTAGAGTGATCCAGGCCCCTGGACAGGCTCAGCCCCCGTGGCGTCACCTGAGGCAGCAGGAGGGAAGGACGCGCCATTATTTTACACGGCAGTGGTGGCCAACCTTGTGGCTTCCCTGGGCCACACGGGGAGGAGGGTCGCCTTGGGCCGTGCCTGACATACACGCGCACTAAGGGTAGCGGACGCGCTAGGAACCAGGCCCGTGCGCGATCCTCCTAAGGCTTTAAGAAAGCTTATGGGTCTGCGTTGGGCCGTGCTTAAAGCCGTCCCGGGCCGCAGGTTGGACACTTACTTGAAAGTACGGGAACGTGTCGGTCTGTGAGAGTGGCTCTGAGCAGCCAGAGTAGGCCTGGTCCCCGGAGTCCGCGGGGAGCCCCTCTTACTGAAGCTGGCCCTTCCTCCAGGGGTAATGGGGCTCCTCGGACTCTGTTTCCCCTCTCCTTCCCTTGCCAGGCAGAGCCTGTCCTTCATGACCTTGCGGTTTCAGGGGACAGTGCCACTTGGCCAGCTCACGTTTTCTCAGTGCCCCCCAACCCCCCGGGCTCTGTGACCAGCGGGAGGTGCCCCCCACGGGGAGGGGTCTGCCCACACCTGAGGAATCGCTCGACATTTCTCCCCCAACTGCCCTCGAACTCACTCACTTTCCCAGAAAGGAGAATCAGCAAAGACGTTTTCTGCATGAAAATTAGTGGAACGAACAGAACCACTCAGGAAAACGAAAGCGTTGATCTCCAGCGGCCCCCGCTGAAGCCTGGCTGGCACTGGCTTCTTCGGACGTGTGCGCCGGGACCTTGCCTGTTTTCCCTGTCATTAGCGCTGCTTAGGTGACATGTCCCCAGCCGGCCGCGTCTCCCCCGGACAGTCACTTGGGGCCGCGTCCGGTCTCCAGCGGCCGTCGGAGCACCCGCAGGCGGTCCCGCCACGGCTAGCACGTGCGCTGGGCGCGTCGGCTTCTGTCTGCGGGCTCCGCCTCGTCCGGGGTGTCCTCTTCACCGGGCGGGTGCCTGCACGTTAGCAATCATACCGACGTGCTCGAGCAGGAAAGAGGTTTCCAGATGTGAGAAGGGCACACTTCCAAGGCAGGGGAGAGAGAGAGAGTTGGGTCGCTCCCCGAAGCCTGGCAGGGATGCTTAAGGCAATAAGGGGTGTCTTTGTGTCATCCGCAGTGTTTGAAGGTACACGTGACATTCGTGATTTAAATCACCATATCACTGCTCAGGGACGTTGGGATTCGTGTAGTTTGGGGGTTTTTCGGCAGGTGGATGTCTGCTGAACACCGCGGATCAGTGTGTCTTCCTCCCCCTCCCCCTCCCCACACTGGTCGGTGGAAAGGATCCTGGTGACAGAAGTCAGGTGACCCCGAAATTTACAACAACCCCTGGTGCTCCCGAAAACCAGTCAGTCATTTGTGGAAGATGGCTTACAGGTCAGGTCTGCCGTTCACTGTGGGTCTGCTCACCCCTAACTCAGATCCCCATCACGGCGGACATGGGCATGGGGGGTGGGGGGCAGCAATGGGGACCGAGAGGCATCCCAGGGGAGAGAAGGGTACTCCTGAGGAAAAGCCAAGGGAACCAGGAAGCCAGGGCGAAGGCAGAGCAGGGAGAAGGCGGAGAATGCAAGAGGAAAACGCCGGACCCCAGTGAAATAAGGGGGGGCAGAAGGATAGCGGGTGCCGGAGGGGAAATTAAGGGTGTCGTAAAGTCAGTGGGGCGTGGGGCCAGAGGGCAAACGTGCTCCTCTGCAGCCGTGGGCGCCCCACCGTGCATGTACCCCATACACTCGTGCCTGGGGAGGAGCTGTGCCCGCCACCTCCAGACAGATGGGAAGTCTGCCCTTCGTTGGGAAAGCCAAGAACATTCTCTGACATTTCTACGGAAATGTGACTCTGTTGCTCCTTAAAAGGCTTAGCTACAGATCAGAGTAAAGGTCACCTTACGGGTCTTTTTTTTCCTCCGAAAAACGCTGTCTCGGAGAGAGTCCCCCAGTGGACATGGGGCTGCCGGTGACCAGAAATCTCCGCCTTGTTTCCCGAAGGTATGAAGCACGCGGCCAGGCCTGCACCATGCTGGGGTGTGCGGCCAGTGGCTGGGCGTCCGCGCAGACCCCCGAGACCCCCCCGCTGATGCAACCTCCCCCGCATCTCGCGGTCCCGATGGCCCCAGGAGGGTTCCAGCCCACGAATGGGAAGGTGCCGTATTATGGACTGTCCAGACGACAGCCCGCAGCTCAGCCCGGACGATCACAGCCCCGAGCGCTCACCTACAGTGGGAGCTGCAGCTCGTGTGTGGGTGCCGAGCTCCTGCCGTTCACCGAGTACGAGTGCCAGGTGAGGATGTGTGCCCGCTGCGGGTCACGGCGGGGTTGGGGGCACGCATCGACCCCGGCCCGTACGAATCGCTCGTGATTTAGGACCCGCTTGAAGAAACGTGGCGTGTACAGGAGTTAATGAGACCCGTTAGCAGCTTTGTAAAGCAGTACGTGAGGGAGGAAGCCACATTCATTTGCCGCCTTCGTTTCCGTCGTTCTTCGGCCATGTGCTACCACGCTTGTCATCTCCATGAGGATTTCAGACGAGGGTTTGCAGCTCTCGTTGATGAAGTGGCCTCTCGCTGTTTCCCTCGGGCCCTGTTGTCCCGGTAGGAAATTCCCCTTGTTAAAAGATCTCGTGAAAGTAACTCATGAATCTACCACAGCAAAATGAAATCGAACGCAGGCATCTCCGGCCCTGGCACTCAAGAAAGATATGGAGTGTTGAGTCATCTCAGCAGGGACCATCCCTATGCAGTAAGTTCAGTATAAGGACAGCTTAAAAAAAAAAAAAAAGATAGGACTGTGTGTATCCCTAAATAGCCAGGAATTAAGAAAAATATCCCGAAAATATTTTGAAATCTGTAGAGGACGTGCATCAGGTTTTTTTTTTGCGTTTTATCATCCGAGTGCCGTGTGGGGAACAGTCCCCCACCTTGCTCAGGATTGGTGACAGCATCGATCCATGTGTCAGGCTGTCTCCCAACCAAGAGTGGGCATGGCAGCCGCGCGCACCCCCTCAGACTCGCCCGGGGCTCCGCCTGCAGCAGAGGGACCCAGGATTTTACAAGGTGGGGAGGAGCAGTCCCGCTAAGACACCCCTCATTTCTAGCCAGAGGTCTCCTCACCCCTGCTCCTTCCAAGAATGGGCCTTCCACTGCTCTTTTAATTCCAGATGCTTCCAGTACACGCCCTTCTGCGTATGTCCATCGGTTTCTCATGCTGGCCATCAGAGGAAGCGTGCTCACTGACGCGGGCACCAGCGTGCCAGGCACGATGCCCGGTGCAGTTTCCTAAAAGGGGAGACTGGGCCCTGCAGCGCTTCCGTAACCAGAAATGCCAGGAGTGTGGGGAGCAGGCCAGCAAGGACAGTGTTTAGAGGTAACGCCTGAAGTGTGCAAAGACCACATTTAGGCCAACAATGTGCGGGACAGATTACCCAGTGAAGTGAGAGTTAAAAATACAGATTCTTGAATGATTTGGAGCAACATTCAGGTATGAGTGCTTGTAAATCAGAATTCCTTGTTTGCAATTCCAAATCTAAAAATCTCTTAAAAACAAGTTATTTTTCCCCTAGGTTTAGCCAAACAACCAATCTAAACAAACTTGAGACTACTTTGAGCATTTATTTATGCCATTCAGCATGACGATGCATGGGGTTTGCTGCAGAAATATTGTGTTTTATTACAAGATAGTTCTGGGGGAATATACAGTTTGTGCATTTTATTATTACCTTTCCAAAATCTAAAAAAGACAGAATTATTAATTGTAGTTTATATCAGGAAGAAACGAAACACCTACAGTCGGACGCAGAATACTGTTAGAAGCAGCCAGAACCTCTGTAAGTCATGCTTTTTTCTGTCCTCGTTTGCTTCACTGCAACACGTCAAGTTTTCAAAGACCTCCTCCCTTCTCAGTTATCTGGTTCCCTTATGAATAAAAATGCCCCCGTGTAAGAGAGCTGGACCGAGTCAGCATGAAATCTTTGGCCTCTAATTAGACAAAACGAAATGACTCATAGACACGGGAAGCAAACCAGTGATTGTGGCTTCTTCGGTGTCCTGTTGTGTCCCAGGGTTCATAATTGGCCACGTGATCTGTGGAAGTCACATCTCAGTTTCCTGAGGAGTGGTCAACCCCAAGGTGTGTTTTAGCTCCACCCATTTTCTCACCAGGAGCAGTGAAGGGCAGGTAGGCACTGAGGGACCACATTTCCGAGGAGGGACACATTAAGGACCTCAGGTGACACTGTCTCGTGTCACGGTTACCACCTGTTCTGTCATGTTTCTCCTCCATCCTCGGTCCACCCCAATGGCAGTAGTTGGTTTGGTTTGCATGACAAACCCAGCGCTAACTTGCATGTACTGGCTTAACCCCACGTGGTCACAGCCCGGGCAGGGTAGAGAGCAGGTGCAAAGGAAAGCCCGGTCAGCCTGTGTGAGCGCTGAGTCTCCATGGACCCCGAGCGACCTCACGGACGTCACGCCGGAAGTGCCGCGCTAAGGAAGGTATTTCCCTGTAGCGGAAGCTCGTCTTGTCTTTGACGTGACTCTGCTTCGCTCGCACACCCGTCTGCACGTTGTCACCTTCAGAAAGCACCTTCGTGGTGCTCGGTGGGTCTGTTCAGCCAACATCCGCCAGTGATTTGACCCTTCTGCGGGGGACTGTGCTTTGGAGGTAGTTTCTGTATCGTAGGGAGTGACGACCAAGGCCGAGCGTCCGTCCGGAGGCATGGGCCCGTTCGGCGGAAGGGTGGCGGTGACCTGCCGCTCGGTGGGTGGCCGTTCGCACGGAGCCTTGCGGGTGTCGATGGCACCTCCCAGCGCCCTCCCTCACGGCCCTGTTACAGAATGATTGCAAATCCAGCGTGATTTTCTTTTTCTACCTGCAACCCTTTCAAAATGGGGTGGCGCCGATTTATACACCTCTGAATTTTATGAGCCTCTGAATTCTTTGTGGGGACATCCTTAATTATTCAGCGAGCCAATTAAGACAACCGTGGGCTCTCCAGGGGCCCCGGGGAGGGGTCTGGGTGTGAGTCCACGCCCCGAGAAGCCCCAGGTCTTACCTGCGGGGCGCTGCTGTCACTCAGTCCTGCACTCACAGTCATGCTCTCGCTTCAGGCGGTGACACACCACGGCCTTGCCGGGCACCTGCCATGCCCCGCCTTGCACTGCTTCGTGCCATCAGTGACTGAATTAGTCTCCCTAAAGCTTCCCCGCTTGGACAGATTCCTGCAGGAAGCTCCCACGCATGCCCAGGGTCTCGGGAGGCGCCCCGTGACCCCAGTGGCTGGGGAGAGACCGGGCAGCCACAGCGGGCCCCTCGTGACGCCCTCCAGTGCAGGTCTGGTCTGGGGGCGGTGGGCTTCCCACGGGCTGGCACTGCCCCCCCCCCGCCAACAATTTGGAAAGTGCACACAGCAGGGGATGGAGAGGACGGGGGACCCTCACTGTCCCTGCCTAAACCCACTGTCTGCCCACGGCAGGAGGAAACTGTGGGGGCCTCTGCACTGACCCCCCAAAAGCTCCCAAAGCCTGGGTGACAAGCCAGAGGGGAGGAGAGAGGACAGCAGCGTCGAGTCCTTCTGTCGCTGTCCGGATCCTTGAGCGAATGAACCTTTTCCAGCCTTTCCCCCTCCGAAGGGAAGTTCTTCCCCACCCCGAACCCCAGGGGCCTGAGTGGGGATACACGGCAACCGCGTACTTTTAAACATTCCCATCAAACTCGAACTTCTCTTGCTTTATTGGCCTGTGTAATCTGTAATTCGCAAAACCTGAGCAGAAACATTCTGACCCTGAGCCATTTGACATTCGTCATCGTGTTCAGCTTCAGTCACAGGAAGTGCTCCCCCAAGGCTCTCCTTCCTGGAGACCACACGCCTGTCCCCTATCCGCTGCCCCTGGGACCTGTGTAGGGCTCACAGGGTTCTCCCCAGTATCGGGCAGGATCTCAGCAGGCGGTGGACAATATGCACCGTAACGGCTATTCCGGGAGGTGTGGGCAGGGTCAAGTCCATCGACCAGGCGTGTAAAGTGCCTGGCCAGGGGCTGGCCAGAGCCGGGTGCAATCAACCTCTAGGCCTGCAGGGCGGGGAGCCCAGCAGCAGCGAAGGCCAGAGGGGAAAGGCCGCCCCAGGGAAGGGATGGCCCTGGGGAACAACGCGGCCTGGCCACATCGGAGAAGCAGAACGCTGCACTGTCCCCCTCCCTTGTGAGGCAGAGGCCGCGGTCAGCCTTGTGGGGTCCGAGCAGGGCAGAGGGCAGGCTGGAGGAGGCAGCGCACCCAGCACATGCCCCAGACTGCAGGTACAGGCTGCTCTTCACCGGTTGGTGACAAATCCGCTCTGGGCCAGCGCTGACTTGCTACTCCGTGGTTATTGATAAATCACTAGTAATCCCAAAGGCGTAAGGATTGCACTTAGGTACTTGGACCGCTGGGACTTTCCCATTAAATTCTCAATGAATGTCTTGGTCGGTATGAAGCTATCGTGTCTTCAGGTGGCAACAAGATGGCAACGCATTTAAGTAAATCAGGTGCGTCCCATTGAAACCTGTAAGGACACGGTCGCAACTTTCTGTCGTAGATTGATTTATCTGTCGATGATCCGATCATTACTCGGGTGCCTGTAAGTGTCACAGAACGGTACAGTTTTCCCCTTGAAGTCTGCGGGCGTATTCGTGACGGGACCTGGAAGTCAAATCTCTGTGGAGGAGCCATGGAATGGCTTCAGTGTTCCTTGTAGCTCATACTCTGGGAAAACTTCTGTAAAGTTTTAATTAATAACAAGGCGACGTCAAGAATGCCATCCAGTCAACACATTGTGACGTAGAAACAACATCTCTGAAAAACCCGGCTTTCACTTATTCTGACCCTAAGTCTACAATGGAGAAGTCCCTGAGAACGCTACGCAGAGACACGTGGGCTCAGCTCGGAATGCTGCGAAGGTTTTCTATGGGTGAACCGTCCTGGCACCATGGCACCCAGGATTGTGGGACAGAATTGCTATTGAGTCCCACTTTCTCTTCCAGAATTCGACTTTTCACACAAATAATATGAGAATGGCCATTCCTATTTATGGAGTGCCTGGTGTGGGCTGAGGACTGGGTGAGGAGCTTTGCATGTATTAGCTCGTATTTGAGATAAGGAATGTGACTAATAACAACACTTAGATGAGCTAACATGCCCAAGGACACAGTGGGTGAGTGGAGGAAGTCCAATCTGAACCTCAAGATACGGGCTCCAAAAACTGTGTTCTGAAATCCACCCCACGGTCGCTCCAAATTGCATCCGTATACAGCTCTGGGGCTTTCAGAGACCTTAATAAAATATTCGCAGACGTACGTCTCCCCCCACCCCATTCCTCAGAAATGTGTGGAAGCACCGTTGCATGGGAATTTCAGGAGGAGTCCAGGGTAGGGAGGTACTCTTTCTGCAGAATCAGGAAGCCGGACGACAGTTACCCAGACTGCTGAGGCAGAACTCCGGTCCGGGCTGGCTGACCCCGAGTCCATCATTCTTCTGCTGAACCCCAACTTCCTGAAGTCACCCCCTTGGGAGCAGGAACTACTGGCCGAGTCCAGATAAACTGAGTCCTCATGCCCTCCTGGCCCTACCTCCTAACCTCCGCCAGCAAACTAAATTCTCTGAGCCTCCGTTTCCTTCCCCGTAGAATTGGGGTGAAAAGGCCCACCTTAGGAGGCCAGGATGTTGTCACTCACGTATATAGTTAAATTTTAATATGTCAGTACATAGAAATTACTTCGTACCCAGGGCCGCAGCAGGATGTAAATCAGATAAAGTCGCTCCCCTCCCGGGAGCCCTCCCTAGGCCTCCAATAAAGTGCAGACCCCCCTCTGGTTCGCTGAGGCCTTTCGGGGTCTGACGGGCGTCCGCCTCTGCCTTCCTCTGGCCCTCACTCACGGGCCCGGCGGCACCAGCCTTCTTGAGAGTCAACCCCAGGGCCTTTGCTCTTGTGGTTGCTTCCCCCAGATCGTCACATGGGGGCTTCCTGAGGGCGGGTCTTGGACGACTCCCCCTTCTCTACGCTGTGTCGCGTACAGTTTATATCCTCTTAAGTTCTGTCCTTGCCAGCACATGACATGTCACTACCTGTTTGTTCTGTGCTTGTCTAGTGACTGCCGCCCCCACCAGGATGGGACCTCCAGCCGCATTCACAGTGTGTGACACATAGAAAGGGCTCAGTAGTGTCTGTCGAACTGATGGGTGATAAATAACCTCGCCTCGTCACCTCTCCTGTCATCCCTGGAGAGGTTAATCATAGTCAGCAACTGTGATCTGAGCTCGCTCGAGCACCTTGTCGTCGGGCACGTTACGTCCGTTAAGGCTGAGCCGTGCTTCATTCGGTTCACGTCATAGAATTTCAGTACATGCCCACGTGCTCGGAGCCCCGGGCAAAGCTCGTGCGTGCTCTCAGCCTCTGGGTCACGTGCAGTGTTGCTGAAAGCGTGACACGTGGTGGCAGGAGGGGGCACCGTGATGTCGTGGTGGTAATCCCCACCGCCTCGCTGCTGTCTGCACACACGGCCCTGCCCCAGGCAGGACCCCACACACCTGGCAGAGGGGCCCAGGTCGTCCCCCCATGGCCTCGCGCAGGAGGGTGGGCTTTTACCTCCCATCTCCGTGTCGGAAGGCCTGCCCCGCCGCTTCCCACGTGACCTAAGCGGCCTGGGCTGCCGGTTCCTCAGCCAGCCCCCTCGGATTGCTGGGCAGGTGAAAGGGATGAGCAGGTACGATGCCCGTGCACCGCCAGCCTGTTAGCGGCGTTTACGTGTCCTCCGCGAGAGCTGGCCAGCTCTGGGGTCCCCTTTTCTCACAAGGAGAACAGATGGACGCCCTGAAAAGCAGGATGCGGTAAACTCCAAATTCTTGTTGTTATTCCGAAAACCACATCGGGGCCCATTTCAGTGCTCCCCACCGAGACTGACACCGGCTTCCCCTCACTCACACTTTAGCACAGTGCCAAGTTCATGGTCATTGTGCGACTCTGAAAGCGGTGGGCATCTCTGTCCCCAGTGCTTGGCACATTGCTCCAAGGGAAACGCCCCGCAATCTCTGCAGCAGCTTTGCTTCTCTGAGTGCCAAGTGCGGGTACGTAGGGATACAATGTCTGGCTTACACCCTTCTTCCCCTGGGTTCCAGAATGTACTAAAATCACGTTCCATCCTGCTGACCAAAGTGTTTTAGGTGCGAGGAACCTGGAAAAAGTAGGCACAACATCTGCAGCAGTGTGGCTGTAATGTGACCAGCGTGGAACCCTGCAAACAGGGAGGCCGAGGCAGTCCACCTGACGATGAGAGCAAATCAGACAGAGAGTTAAATGGGCAGCTCCACAGAGCTTTCCAGCAAGTTCTTTTTTATGACTGCAGCCTGCAGGACGGCTCATGAAATGGAATCCCCCTGAAATCCTGTAGTTCCCGATTTAGTGCCTTCTCTTTGCAGCCGTGAGTCTCTCCAGCTGCAGTTCTGGCGAAGCCCTTCTGGCACGTCGCGCTTCGAGCAGACTCAAAACCCGTGACAAGCGGAGCCCCCTTTAAAAAGGCATTACTGTGAGTGCCATGGGGAAATACACTCCAAGGTTGTAGATGAATTGATATGATTTCGTTGATTGTATCTTTTTATTTATGAGGCATAATTTATGAGCGCTGGGGAGCAAACTGCACTGAGTGATGACTACCCACAGCCAAAGTCATAAATCAGGGCCGTGAAAGAAGCAGTGATTTTGATCGAATCTATTGAATTAGCTGTTGGCCTTGGCCAATACAAGTATTGGAAAGACCTTTTTAATATCTATTTGTCTCCCTCCTGGGAATTTGATAACAATCTCATTACATGCCCTTAGGAAACAAATAATTTAATTGCACGCCTGTTAACATGAAACCTATTTACTCTACTTATTAATTACGGGCATGGCTATTCGTGTTGGATTTTTGTTTATTCTACATGTGACTTGTCAGGAAAATATATTTACATGCTCCAGTTTTTATAAATAATGATGTCACCTCCCAGGGCTGCTTGCTATGAATATATTGTTGAAATGCTTTTATTTTATCAAAAGTTGTCATCATTCCACAAGGAAGTATGTTATAGAATATCCCAGAAGTTGCAGAGACCTCAAAAGTTTCTCCATATCTCAATCCTCTGAGAATAACAGTTACAATACAACTTGTAATAAGCAGCCTGGAGAAAGCGCAAAACCTCAAATTGCGCCAAGGGCAAGGACAGTCACTGTCACTTGCATTGGAAGTCAACAGATTAGAGTGTGTGTGTGTGTGTGTGTGTGTGTGTGTGTGTGTGTAAGATCACTGGTTGAATTTGGTTATTCCTGTATGTTATTTTTGTATAGAAAATGATAGCACATATGAGACCAAAGAGGCATCAACTGGGTGATGACAGAGAGCATCTCTGAGTATTTTCCCTTGGCTTTAACAAGACTTATAGCATTTCTTCACCTTTTAAAAGAATCATACAATATTTTTACAATTCAGGAGACTTGTTTAAAGGTATGCTCATGGAAAAACATACCAGGAACCTGCTGGAAATTTACATTAAGTGTTTCTCGTACTAAGACTACCCTTGGAAACTGGCTGTCCTAGAGAATGTTACTTCAGAAAGCTCTGAGCCATTGAGTGCAACAAAGTGAAAACTACCTGACAGTTAAGTGCAGAAATTGTGCTGAAGAATAACCAGCACAGTGACCTGAGCTCCCAGCACGCCACCACCTGGGGAGGATTTCCCACATGGGTCTCTCCTCGCGC
This sequence comes from Lyroderma lyra, assembly GCA_004026885.1. Taxonomy (NCBI): domain Eukaryota; kingdom Metazoa; phylum Chordata; class Mammalia; order Chiroptera; family Megadermatidae; genus Lyroderma; species Lyroderma lyra. Next base: position 502,696 of record PVJL010000200.1, on the reverse strand, counting down.
TCTCTGTGGAGCCCTGGTTCCTTCTCTTACTCTTTTACTAACATTATCACAAATGCTTCTGTTCACAAATTCTTGCTTTCCTTCTGGAGTAAAATTGGAGAAATACTGGGTTGAGAGGAATTGGGAGCATTTTGAATTTTAGTTGATCTTGTCTTTTCTGGGGGCATCTTCTTGCATTGTAACTCTTTTCATGTTTACAACTAAAACCTAAGAGAAGAAAGTGCTTCAACTCGGCTCGTCATAACCTGTTCTCATTTTTATCAGCTCTTCATTGGGAAGTTCCGAACTCTTCCAGTTACGGTGGGGTGTTCGTATGTGGGGGTGTTGTGTGCACACACACGCACGTGCGCAAGTATTCGCTAAATCAAACTAATGTGTGGTTTTAGTGGAAACTTTCATCATCGTTACTATTTTATTCTGAACACATAAAAGATTAACAGTATCCTGTTTTTTTTTTTTCTCTTGGTCATGGAATTCACAAGCTTTATTAATACTTCACAAGCAGCCCATTCTGCTTATGCACCCAGTGATCATGTGACAGAATCTTGGGGTACAAACCCAATGCACTGACTTGTCAGTTAGGTAAAGGGAGGTAGATAGGTGATAAACAGGATAGAGAGAAAGTCGGTAACCCTGTCTGTTCCTAAGACATTGCATTTCTTGATTTTTATATTCGTTCATGAAAATTAAAAGACCAAGGCCGATTGCCCAAAACTTCCCATGTAAGACGTCTGCTGCTGCTTTCTCTGCCCTACAAAGAGGGACCCAAATCTCGAGGTCGTGGTTTTCTCAGTAGAAATCACAAATCATCCGTTAGTGTGTTTATTCTGAGCCCTGAATTGCACTTTGGTGCCTTCCTCTCTTGCTCAGCCAGACACAGACAGAAGTTCACAGCAATTTCCAGGTGAAGGACTTCCTACCTCACCAGAGAGAGACCAAGAGAACATCACCGACAATCCCTTTTTCACCCCGACTTTTTCTTCTGCTGGTGTGCTATGACAGAACCACGGCCCTGTGCTGTGCACACATTTTCAGAAATCCATAATGCTCCATGATCTCAGTCAGCCTTCTCTTCCCTCTAACTGCTTTCATTTTCATGTAAATAGGTTGATCCTGCTTTGCATAAGCTTGTTGATTTATATGAATGCTATTTTGATCTCAAATTGATTGAATACTAAACAGAAAGACTAGGGGGGAAAAAAAACAAAAGCACTATATTATGAAGGTCTCCTGTCAAAGACAAAAGACACAAGATGCTACACACATTCCCAGTTACTGATGGGGAATTTTCTGTTGCCTAGTTTTTAAAAGCAACTAATTCTAAGGAAATACAGCAATACATTATAGTAGCAAGGCTCAAGTGTTTTAAAAAATACCATGGATTCGGTCACATTTTGGAAATAGGACTCCCCCCAAGAAAAGTTCAGGAAGGCCCGAGCTTTAGTCTTCAATGATGACACCAACATGAAAGCTCCTTAATAGTGTTTATGAGTCCACATCTCCATTAAAAATGGAAGCAACGTGCGTGATCCTGGGCCAGAACTGTGCTCAGTGCTTTCTGTAAAAGGTGTTTTATCGGAGAGTAGAATTCTGGTTTCAGCTCTTGTAACTCCTGTCACTTTGAACGAGAGAGTGACATCTTCGGAGCCTCGACTTGCTCACCTGTACAAGGGGTCTGGCGGTACATTCTCCAGCCACTCCTTGAGGTCGCGTCCTCATAAAGTGGGTGAGAGTGCTACCTAGGGGGCTGGTACAGGCGGAGGTGATGACCATGCAAATGAGGAAAGACTGTCTCTGAGCTCTAAAAAGGGCAGGTTCTGCTGTATCAGTAGTTAGGCCTCTCTTAAAAACGGGGCTTCTGCATCCCTGTCAGCAAGGGGCTGGAGGTTTGCATCTGACAGCAATCCAACCGCAGCTCAACATCAGAAATTTTCCTTTTGCAAAGGAACCCACCCTCCTAAAAAATGTAGGAAAACTCTCATAGGAGTTGACCTAACTACCCCAAAAGTCACTCTGATGTTTTTTCACTTGAAGATGTAATTGATGCAAAAGCAAAACAAAAGAAACGAAGCGAAACTCTGCCACATAGTCTAGTTTTTTCCTAAATCTCTCGTATTTTGAACATTTGGCATGCTTTCTTAACACTGCACACCTGGAATGCATGGACTGTAGAATCAAACAAGTTTTTCCGATGTGTTTTTAATAGCACAGGACGAATTTCAAGATAGATAGAAGCCACCAAATGAGGAAAAAAAAATCCTGAAGTTAGACTTGCAAACATGAAAGCTCAGTAAAGACTCCTGGTACTTCTGAACACGCAGTCTTCTTGTATTGCCATTTCGATCTATCATTCTGATTGATCACTGTGTAGTGGGCTGTTATTGGGCCTAATTTAACCCTATACACTCACACATCCATCTACTCTGTCTATTGTGCCTGACACTCTACAAATTACTTGCTCATGCAAATGACGACCTGTGGCCACCTTTTAGGGTATTCGTGTTTAATTACACAAATACTTCTTGATAAATAAGATTACACATCCTCCCAGATGTTCATTCCTCCTTGATGAAAGGAAAATCTAATTCTCATGCAGATTCGGTGGGGACGGCCTTTGAGAAGTGCTGAGTTGTACGGGGTCTGCAGAAGCCGACAAGACTCACGCCCCCTCCCGTCCGGGAACGGGCAGCTTTTCACGCAGCCTGCCGCTTTCCGAAGTCGGGGCTGCTCGTCCGCCCCCTCTGGGCTCACATGGGCAAAGGCAAAACAGCAGGGAAGGACCCGCCTCCGGGCCACCCCGCAGTCGCACGACATGCGTGTTGCTCTGCGGCGTTCCGCTGCTTTGAGTTGCCAACATCTGTTCCAGCCTGAGGTCACCTGGCCCCTGGCTGGTCTTCCTGATCTCTCTTTCAAGGTCCGGGCGGTCAGTCCCGCAGGTGGAGCCCCCAGTAGCTGGGCCCGGTGTCGGACGGGCCCGCGCCCCCGGAAGGCCTCAGGGCCCCGAGGCCCACGCGGGGACGTCCACCCGAGCCGTGGTCCACGTCAGCGCCCCCGTGACACCCAACGGCGTCGTCAGTCTCTACAGGCTGTTCTCCAGCGGCACCGGCGGGGCGGGCTCAGCGGTGAGTCCCCACAGAACAGGGGTCCCGGGACGGGTTGGTAAGAATGACCCATGGAGCCCCTCGATCCTTCCTTTCTATTCTCCTGCTGTGTGCTGCCCTGTGACAAACCTAGTAGCAGGTGCACCCCCACCTCCCCGAGCAGAAGAAATAGCGTCAGGACACACGCAGAAGACGTCCTAAGTGCCTGAGGACAGAAAGGCTAGACGTGGCGGCAAAGACTCCGCCCACGTCCGGATCCCGAGGCCTCCGCGACAGTCCACCCAAATCCGTTATGGCACGTGGTCAGGCCCGTCGTGAGGGGCTGTCACAGGTCGTCGTCGGTGGTGGAGACGATAAGTAATACGAAAGAAAAACGGATCAAAGCATGTACTCAGAGCCCCCATTTTGGCGCAGACACAGATGTCCAACGGCACCCGAAAATTCCGTCTTGTTTGGTGACTTCAGGAAAGTGCTGTCTAGCCCCTCGGAAAAGAGTAGAAACACAGCTGCTGGGTCGCTGCGGGGGTGTGAACACATCGGGGACACGTCGGGGAGACCGTCTTTCGCTCTGTGTTGTGACCGAGCCGTCGGCTGCAAGGACACTGCTCGGCCACGGGACCGGGGCCGGCTGACTCGCACGTAGGGGCTGAGACCCGCGGCCAAGGCTCCCTCCCCGCGCACGGCTCGTGTCTCCCGAAGACTGCGTCACGCCGCCCTGCTGGAGGGACTGCGGGTCCGGGTCTTACATCACAAATACACTGAACCGACCGAGGGGCCGCTGGGGCCAGGTGTGGAGAAGTCCTGTGGGCCCAGAGTGCCAGGCATCAGAACACACTTTCCAAAGACAACTGCCACGCGCCAGGAAGCCCCCGATGGCATGGCAGAGGGGCATTAGCATATGTTCTACAGGCCCGCGTGTGCGGTGAATATAGATGATGTAAATACAATCAGTCCTTGATTATCCGTGCTTATAAAGCGATAATATTAGTAAACTAAAATAACTTATATTTGGACTGCATTGTATGCTTTTTTAAAAAAAAATAACAGCTAACTAGCTCTTCTTAATTGTATGTTGCTTTTACGTGAGCGTGAAAATTAGTTTCCTGTTTTGGGAACATTCCAAAGTGTTCTTAATAAAACACAACAAGGTAAAAAGGTTGCTACAAATGAACCAAGAAGTTTATAATATAACAAAGATGATTGACAAAAAGACTACGATATATTATATAAACTAACACCCTCCGGGAAAAAGATAGACTGTCAAACTCTTAAATACATATACAGTATATGAAATAGATGAAGTATATACTTGTATTTCAAGCTGTAAATACCCAACTTAAACATGGATTTCAACCCCCAAATTACAGGCAGGTAACAAGGCAAATAAGGGTGTTAAGTGAATGTTGACTGGGACTGTAATTCAAATACAGATTTTTAAATTATTTTTTATTTTTTATTATTAAATTTATGGGCGTGACATTGGTTAGTAAAATTATGTCGTTTTCAGGTATATAATTCCATAATACATCATGCGTGTGTTGCATTATGTGCTCACCATCCAGAGGGTCACGGATTTGATCAATAATTTATGCGTTTTGTACCATTTTCTCATATCTTTCTAAGGTAATAGATGACATTATGCCTTGTGATTTCTATCCCGTCACCTCAAACTTCTGTTTCAGTCCCACCTGTCCAGTGGGGTGCTAATTCCTTGAGGGTGAACACGGCTCCATTCCCCGGGGCATCTCCCAGGATGCCTGGTGGGGCGCTCCGTCTGGCCGTGGGTGGTGGGGACACCTGTGTCAATGCCCCCGGGTGTGCGGCACGGCCTCACCTGTGGCCCCTCTCCCCCCTGCAGCTGACCGAGGGCCGGGCCACGCAGCAGACGGCCTGCAGCCCTTCACCACGTACTTGGTGGGGGTGGGGGCCTGCACCTGTTGCAACTGCTGCCGGAAAGGACCCACCGCAGGGCTCAGAACGCGCCCCGCGCCTCCACCGGGACTGCCCCCGCCCCACATCCACACGCTGGCCTGCAGGACAGCCCCCTGCCAGTGGAGTCCCCCCCCTTCCTGAATGGTGCCATCTGCAGGTAACTGGCCGGCCCCAAGAACCAGCAACTGGACACGGCCTGCTGAGGGGCCCGGGCTCCCCAGCTGCCCGCTGGGAAGACCTGCTTACCGACCAAGCACCTTCAGCGAGCTAGATGGAGGCGCGGCCGGAGCAGCTCTGTTCCCTGCCGGGGGTTTAAAGCACCACGCCCGCTCGCCAGGGACAGGAAAGCCACGCATTGTCGTTAAGTGAGGAAGACCCCGGCATGTGCTTGCCTTCGCTCCTCCCGGTGGCCTTCTGGGATGGCTCATTCTGCAGCCTCAGCCGGGACGTAAAGAAGTTCTGTGGTTAAATCAGAATTTCCTTGATCGAATTAAAAATTCTGTCCTGAAGGACTGTTGGAGAGAGCAAAGACATTCTTGCACTCAGAGTGACCGGGAGGAAGCAGGGGAGCCCTTCTTTTCGGCGGGGGGACCCATCTTACTGCACTGCCTCACAAGCACACATACTGCCACCCCAGGCTGACAAGTTCCTGGGTGCACAGCACCACATGTGTGCACGGGGCTCCCCCAGTCTTGCCTCCGGTTCTGTCTGCCGCGCTGTCCCTGCGGCCCTAAGTACAATGTCCCTGACGTGTCCTCGGAAAATAGAACCGGCTTTGAAAGAGCGTTCGCCTCCCCTCACTGCCCGCTTTCTCTCTTTCTAGCTACGAGCTCCAGCTCTCCGAGGCCTGTCCCTCCAGCCAGCCAGAGACAGGGTACCCGGGGCCGGGACCCAGAGCCAGCCTTGGGGGGCTCCGACCTTGCACCACCTACCGCTGCGTGTGCCCGCCCACAACGAGGTGGGCAGCGCGGCGTCCGAGTGAATCAGCTTCACCGCCCGGCAGGAACGTGAGTACGGGTGGCCGCCGCCATCGGCCAGGGGGCGTAAGGGGACAGCCTGGTGTTCATGCATTTAAAAGATTGACACGAATGTTTCATTGACTGCTACTGAGGCATCGATGGAGGCGACCATGGGGAAAACCAGTGCCTCTTGCACTTAGCCATACGGAGATCAGGGTCCTTCTAGGAAGGCTTTTCACGTTGTACAGGAAGCTGATGGACAAGCGTTGGAGATGCTTTTATTAAAAAAGGAGTCTGTCACTCCTTTTCCTCTTAAATTACATGACATGGTCTCCAGCCTTCCCAGGAATCACTGAGAGACAGCACCGTCCAGAAAAGCAAAAGGACCAGAGTGCAAAAGGGGACAATTAACTCATTCACTGGGGCCTCCTTCCCCTTCTATAAAATGACTTCAGATTGTATAAGGTACGACGAGGGCCGTCTAGAAAAAAGTAATCCGGCCACCCACGCCTCTGTGTTTCATAGTACGTGGCCGGTCCATGTCCCTCGTTAAAAAGTGGCAAATGCAAAAAGTAGTAAGGATACAGTGAGGACTTCTTATCAGAACCAGCCACGGACCTAATTTGTGGGCCCCGTGGAGAATGAGCCTGTGGGGCCCCTTGTTCAAAAATCATAAAAGATTTCAAGAGGGAGACCAGGCCGGGGCATCGGAGTGAAGGCTGGGCCCCTCCCTGCACAGGTGTACATGCGTCGCACCTGTGCAGCCTGTCCCGTTTATAACCCCCCACCCGGGGACATTCACTACTGATACTTCGGCAGAGTCCACTCCTTTAGTCCCTTCCTGTGCACGATTTGTATCAGGCGGCTGAGCTCCTACTGTAGGAACGTTTCCTAGTCCGCTCTTTATACTTGACATTATTTTAGTTGCCTTCCTCATGGCATCAAAAACTCTTTAGCCACCAAGTTTAATGGCTGTGACATCGGTTGGGCATTTCAGTTGTTTCTAATCTTTTCCTTTTATAAAGGAGGTGAGACATTTCCTTGTGAACACATCTTTGTTTGACTGTCTGGTTATCTTCTTAAATGTCATCGTGACGAAATTCATTGCATCACCGGTTAGAAACATTTTAAGGCTGTGGACACTTAACGGTGAATCCCTTTCTAGGAACTTGATGTCAGATTCTGATCTCATCGTAGGGACTTGGCATTGGCATTTTTAAAAGTAAGAGTGAATGTGGTCACGTAAACACTCAGAAAAGATTGTTTTGAGGACTGAACACCTGATAAAGCGAATCGAGTGCCCGGGGCACAGTAGCTGTTACCATTCTCTCCAGTCTCCAAACCTGTTATTCCTAATTATTTTGATGGTTTGATCGCTCATCTCCTCAGGAAGATCTTCCACCCCCGCCAGGCATATGGAGCCTCCGTCTTTCTGTCCTCATGCTATTTACAGGCCTTTCCTTTACTTGCACTCTTGCAGAGAGAAGTGGCCATCTCCTGAAGTCAATGACAGAGGGAAGCCACAAGCCAACACACCAGTGTGCTTCCCCTGTGATACGAGGCACACGTCGTGTGGGAAAAACAGATATTTAAACAGAGCTTCATGGCATTTGTTTTAGTATTTATAGAAAAAATTTTCTTACGGCTTTATGAGAACGTCTCATTTTGAAAGGTAAGCGTCACATCTGTCATCGTGGTCAAATCTTATTGTCGCAAAAGGGTAATTATTCCTTATTTTATTCTGTATTGTCAGCAACAGGTAGATTTAATTTTTAAAGAAAAAAAAACCTGATTTATTTCCACCACTCACTCCTTTCTTTTCTTAAATAGCCAATTTAGTATATGGATGCTAACGCCATTACAAACGTATTGATGATTTTGGAGAAACTGCGATCTCATAGAACAAATCTTGTCTGACTTCACAAGATCGTATGGGATTCCTTCATTTGTTTCTACAAAAATTATTCATTTAAAAAATGAGCCTCAGTTAAGGATGCTTCTCCTTCTGTTTTAATAAGGAGCTGAAATAAGAAAAGAGACCATGCCTGTAAAATGCTAACATGTTGCTTCTGTATCTAATATCATACTTAGGAGATCTGAGCTTGATTATATACTGATGGACTGTGCTATTGATTGATGTCCGGGGCAGTGAGTTATTATACTCGAATTGGTATTTGGAAGGCTTTTTAAAAACTCCCTTAGAAAACAAACTAATGGTTCAAGAAAAAGCTTTAAAAATAAATGGGTGCCAAATGGACATAATTCACCATCTAAGCACTTTGGTTCAGAGAAAAAATATATTAACTTCATCTAGTCCTTGGGGCTTTGTAGCAATAAATATTGATTTGATATGAAAAATAGCTATCTACTGTAGTTAATAGTGTTAAGGATACTTTACCTGTTCAAAGAGGGAAAATAGCAGCAAAATATGAGCTCCAGGGTTATGTCGGGGAGCAGAACCATTGTATGTTAATAGTTTTATTTCGTTAAATACCACTGTCCATTGATTTTTGTTTTGGAAAGCAGGTGCAGTATTGCTGAGAAAGCATTTCACACACGTCCCCACTGATTTTCTTTTCACTTCGAATGCTAAGTAGTTTTTTCCTAAAATACTGAGGAAAATATAAAGGACTTCAGCAATGCCCCAAATTTCTTTTGCTCATATTTAAATAAGGGGGTGGGGGCTCACACACCCGCAGGCGCACGGGCTCGCTCCGGGGTGAGCGTTGTTACAGCACAGGGCTTCCTCCCGACAGTACCTCAGTACCGAGCCCCCTTTTCCGTGGACAGCGGTGTGTCCACGCTGTGTGTCAACTGGAGCGAACGGCCCGCTGAAGGAGTTCGTGCTCAGCGACAGAGGCCAGCGCGTGTGCAGTGGTGGGGACGTCACGCCCTGCATCCCGAGGACAGAGGGCAGGAGTGAGTGTCCGGACAGCCCCCCTTTCTCCGGGTGGGAGGCGCCCGGTTCCCCACCTTCACAAGGTGACCAGCAGAGGCCCCCCCGTGTCTTCATGGCAGCGGCCACATCTTGTGGAATTGGAGCACACATGGTATTCTTTGCCGCCGGCTGCCTGATGCATTGGTGTCGTGATGTGGGGGAGTCCTGCCTCCACGTGACGCGAGGGTCCCCAGAGACAGGGGGCAGGTGGTGTTCAGCAGGGAAGTGGCAGTCCACACGTATCCTGAAGTCATGCCCTTTCAGGGACCTCGGAGGCTTCCTCGATGCACCCACGGCCTCCGAGCAGCGGCCGTGTCCTACTTGCAAGGACCCTGCATGGGGCTTTCCGAAACCGTCCTGGGAGTCCGTTCCTGATGTGACAACGCTTTTCCCTCTAAAACCAGATTCTTTCTCCCCATTTAATTGCGTGTCCTACTTGGGTTTGCCTTGTTTTTGCATTGAAATGAGCAAAAGCACTACGAGGTGTTAAGTATTTTCTGTGATCAGCGTGGCCACAGGAGCAACAGATACGAAGCCGTGTTAGGCGGTCTGGATGTGTACAGCGAGTGGGTGGCCGGGGGTCTTTTGTTGTCTTTTCCCTGAAAACACTACTGATTGTGGCTAAAAGGTGCGGGTACATGGTGAGCTCCACATGGCATCCATAGTGTTTGCAGCGCGTCAGTCACATTGTTACAAGTCAGCTGCGTGTGTTCGTCTGCGGAGCCCTGGGTCAGCCGGGAAGCTGGCTGTGACGGGAAGGGGGCCTGTCGCAGTGGGGAGTTCCGGCGTCTGCTCCTGGCCAGGCCTCTCGCCGTCTGCCTGGACCTCCCTCCGCTTCCTGCCTATTGAAATATTTAGACCATTTGATTTCCAAGATCCCTTTTGAGCTCTCTCGCTTAATAAGAAACTCCGGGTCGTGTAGTGAAAGCTACACCTGTCAGCCTTAAAGAAACAGGTGCAGGCCATGTGCAGAACGGGACCCACTGCACATACTATCCTCTGTCCTCCGACAACGCTTTCCCTGTGCAACGTAAGCCCTGAGCTCCTAGCTCTGTCCTGTGTGCTCATGCTGTCACTCCCTTACACCAATTAGAGCTGCTTTTCTGGACAACTTGAAACACAAGTGCGCCTGCTAGGTAGAACCTACAATCCTGCCTGCAGACCTTTTCGTTCTGTGACACACTCCTCTTCTAAAGCGATGCCCACTTTTTGCAGGTGTTGGATGACCGAGTCGTTTTACCTTTTGTCCAGCCTTCCTTTTCCAGGTCACCTGCACGGCGGGCGAAGGCAGCGTGAGGACGCCTCTGGTCCAGTATGACACCTCGGCTGGACTTGGTAACATTTAACTCGCCTTCTATTCACCGTACCTGCTCGTTTTTCTAAGGAAACGTGTGTACGTTTACGTATACCTACTTGTGCTCAGGTATTAGCAGAGACTATGTGGAAGGAACTGTGGCACATCGTGTAAGGAAGGTTTAGACGGCTTCGTGGCACTTACATGAGGTGAGGACTTTGGACAACACGTAAACTGCCAAGTCATTGGCTGGTAGGCACAGAGATGTGACTGAACTCCTACCGCAGACTCTGTTAAGGTGCCATTCTACACCACCTTGTAGCAAGTCAGAGGGAAGAGGTCACAGGATGACAGAAAGTGCTCTGAGGCCAGAGTCAGAGCCTGAAATGGTAAATTGGGGGCATTTCTGTCTTGCCTCTTTCGTAAAAGATCATGATTGACTGTTAACACAAGTAACGTAGCTGAGGAGGTGAAACAGTAATTTTCACGAAGCAGCTTTTAAATTGAGTTCTGCCCACAGTCTTTGACTCTGACGGGCCAGTTAGAGAAATGCCAGATCTTTTCTATCAAAACAGAATTGGGTCTGAGATGCTATTTTAAATTCCAGCAAGTCGTGTTATGTGGAATGTGTATGCATATAAAGTTGGTTTGTTTCTTTCTTTTTTTAAAATAAACACCTCCCAGAATTCTGGAACACAGGTGACTCTATGTATTGTTATCAAGGGTATTTTCATTTTGTAACACATAGTAAAATGCTGTTTTATGTTTCCAGACTGGCATGTCCGGTGCTGTGTAACGTTTCTTGCAACACCTAACACAACCCCTCCCACGCGGCCTGTCTGCTTTTACTTATTAATGGCAGCTGTGGAGCAGAGCAGACCTCACTGGGTATTCTTTCAGCAATGCCAGTGTCCCCACAGTGGACAGATGGAGGCCTGAGGGACACGGGAACTTAACCCACAAGCCCGTTGCTAGGAGGAGAACTTGAACGTGGTCCCTCAGTTGGCTCCGGGCCCCGGGCTTTTCCTTTAGCAGCGCCTCTCAGTGCAGGTGGGCGTAGACTCGGCGCCCTGGTTATGATGCCGTTTCCCAGAATCTGGGGGCTGCAGGGCTCTGCAGGGCCCCTTGCTGATGGCTGGAGCCCCTTACAAGGAAAGGAGACTGGAAAGAAACCTTTTCCAAGATGATGAGAGAGGAGCACCACAGTCGTGGAAAATTCCAAGACATGTTGTCCAGCTCCTAGGGGTCGTAGGTTTTCAGTTTTGTGACTTGGTAAATGGGGCTGTTTCCTTTCCCGAAGGCAGCCTACAAGCAGGAGGGACAGGCCCCTCCCTTCCCGCCTGCTGCCCTGAGGGCCGTCTCCTGTCCCAGGCTTCCCCCAGCGGCCTCACGGGGCCATTGGTCCCTGGAGTCACCGCCCACCCCCGGCAGGCACACGCCAGTGCAACCCCGGCTGGGTCAGGGTGGGTCCTAATGAGGGGCATTCCGGCCTGCTGGTCAGAGCTTGGAGCCCAGCTCTTCAGTTCAGAGATGGGGAGCAGAGGCCCAGAGAGGCGAAGGGCCCTTTTTAACCACGGAGCCGACGAAAGTAGATAGGGGTTCACTTTGTAGTTTGTCACCCCAATTTTGAATGCTTCCCCTCTAGTCCTTCCCCTGAGAATGTGTTTGTGACTGCCAGGCAGGCTAAAAAGGGGAGCACTTGCCCAGGAGGGAGCCAGGCTCCTGTCCCCGTGTCCGTGTGTCCCCCTCCTGGCCGTCAGCACGTGCTTCAGCGGCTTCCGGGCTGGAGATGGAGTCTGCGGCCCTCTCCTGCTCACGTGGCCCGATTCCTCCGCCCTCCCCTGCCCTGCAGAGACCCCGCTAAGCCGTCCCAGTGTCCCCACAGCCACAGCCTCCTTCATCCCGTGTGTGAAGGCCCTGGCCCAGGGTCGGGCCCAGGCTAAGGGCCCCTGCACGTGAGCTCCTCTGATGAGGCTCGTGTGCACAGAATCGCATCAACTGAGCTCTCACAACCCGAACTGAGGCCAAGGGGACGCGCCGTGGCCACGGCATCCCGTTCTGCAGGCAGCGCCCCCAGGGGCCGGGGGTGAGGATGGGCAGAGCGTCGGCCCGTTTGCACCAGGCCGGTCAGGCCGGCCGGCCGGCAAGCGCCTCCTCTTCCTCTCACGGGGGACACTGGGAGCGGATGTCTGTCTCCAAATCCAGTTGGCACCGAGCCTCTCAGGCACTGGGCTGTTGCACGGAGGGAGGGGACCCTGGTCCTCATGGCGTTGACAATGGCCACCGTGGGATCTCTGCAGCCACGTCAGAAAGGGGTACCCCCCACTGACAGCCCCGGCCGAGGCGCACAGCACCAGGCGGGCGTTCCTCCCTGTGACTTCGGAACCCCCTTTCAAGTTCCCCTCCCCGCCGCCTGCTGTCTGTCCCAGAATCGTGCCCAGGTGGGGGTGACTGTCAGCCTGAGGCGCCTCATCTGGGGGCCGTGAGCATCTCCTTACAGCCCCTGTCACCCCAGCCTGGACGCACGTGCAAACCAGCAGCGCGGGACCCACCGCTTTAAACTCCTGTTCGATTTACTGTCAGACAGGAGGGCGGCAGGTGACGGCGCAGCCTCCTGATGTGACGAGTCCCTCCCTTCTCTGTCCCTGGCTGTTGCAGGCCTGGTGCTGACAACCCCCCCGTGGAAAGAAGGGATCTGGGAGCAAAAAGCATGGAGTTCTACAGCGAACTGTGGTTCATCGTGCTCATGGCGATCCTGGGCTTGATTTTGCTGGCCATTTTTCTGTCCCTGATACTGCAAAGAAAAATCCACAAAGAGCCCTATATCAGAGAGAGGCCTCCCTTGGTCCCCCTGCAGAAGAGGACATCTCCGCTGAATGTCTACCCACCGGGGGAGGCCCACATGGTAGGTCTCTGAGGGCGGCCACACCACCCCATCACGGGGCTGGACTGCTGGCCTTTATTTGGAGAGGGATATTGCCAGGGCCACAGGAACACGGGGCTGGATGACGGCTGCGGGGGGCTAAACGTGGGGCCCGAGGGAGGATAAGTCTAGAAGAGCGATTGTAACTTCAGCTGCACGTTAGAATCTCCTGGTGCGGTTGAATGCATGTATTAGGTTAAGTCCCAATCCCTTAGGTGAGGGCCAAGTCACCTCCCATAACATAACATAAAAGACCCCTTTGCTGCCCTCCTTCCTTAGGAAATTCCGAGGAGACAGAGACCAAATACAACTCTTGGTGTAAGTCACAGGGTCACAGTGGCATCAGAGTTAAAGCACAGAAGTCTGGTCAAACTGCTTAAGTTGCAGCACGTAACGAGTGAGCTGTAGCCTTGTCCACCTTGCCTTTCCCAGAACACCCCACGGAGCGGTGGGGAAGGCCCCGACAAGGCTGTGGCGTGCACAAGTAGGAGTTCGGGGGCCTCCGAGGTGGTAGATACGTTTGTGTGTGTGTGTACGACCATCGCAGCGTAGTAGCATACAGGCGTGTGCTTCTGCGATCACTGGAGAAGCACTAAGGATGAGTTTTAGAATGCTCCGAACACCGCCTTCCTGATTCCTGTCCCTCTGTTCTCAGTTTGACTCTGTGGCTGATATATCCGACGTATCCAGCAGTGTCACCCTCAAAAGCTACACCATGCACTTTGAGGTAGCCCCGTGTGCTGCATGAATGCATGACCTTCTGCATGGCCTGGTGACTGCACAGTGACAAGCAGGGACCTTCCATTGCTGGGACTGGCTAAATCTGCCCGCTGCGGGGTTAAAGCAGCTAGATTTTCTCACCGGGGATTCTAGGTCCTACACAGAGCACCTGTGTCTTTCTGGTGTTACTGTCAGGCCTGACCTGTTTTGGAGGTTGGAATCAATGAGTAGGGAAATGACAAGGACGGAGAAGAGAGGGAGGGGGGAGTCCGTCTGCGCACAGAAATCTGGTAGTTAGGGAGTACAGCAGGAAGACTGGGCAGGAGCATGCGAGAGCACTGCTAACTGACCACTTGGGAAAGCAGTGTCCCCCAGAGAGGCTCTGTGGGGACACGGAGGATGCGATGGCTCTGTTAATGCACCCTCCAGCGTCCTCACCCACCACCCTACCACGCAGCCAGCCCGTCTCTGGGGGCGCCTGGAGCCCTAGGACACGAGCTCTCCAGGTGCAAAGAACACTGGCCATAGTCATACGTGACCGTTAGTTTAGCATCTCCTCTTACCAAGAAACCCTGCGGGATCCCAGATGGGTGAAGTCTGCAGGACGCCATAGCGGCGGCGTTCCCTTCACTGACCACGTGTGAGGTGATTTTTCCGTTCTGTTTCAAACCCGTGTTCTTCGGCCCTCACCCCCCAGCAACTTGCTTTTCAGGGACTGGCCGATACCAAGACGCCCCGGTCGGGGGCGCGCCTGAGCGTCCGGAGCGGCCGGAGCATCTCCGTGCTTCGGATCCCGAGTCAGAGCCAGATCAGCCGGGCCTGCTCCCCGGGCGCTCTGCACCGCAGCGTCAGCCAGCTGATGGACATGCAGGACAAGAAAGTCCTGATAGACGACTCGCTGTGGGAAACCATCATGGGCCACGACAGCGGACTGGTGAGCTCAGTTCTCCTTCCAGAACCTTGTGCGAAACACCCCAATAGGGCGTGATCAAGGGGGCGCGGGGCGTCCTGTGCTTGACACAACGGTGCCCCACCGCATCGCGCACCCCTGTGACCCACACATTCTGTCATGTTCACGGGTGATGCTACGAAACGTGGTTGTTATTTTAGCGTGTAACAGACGCTCTAAAAGCAAATTCCTGGGTAGGTGAAGTGACACATAGGCTATACTTCACTGACTTGGGCAGAGGGGCCCGGGGACACTGGAACTGGCCTCAAAGAGGGCGTAAAGTACAGGTGCAAACACGTGTTCTACTTAAAACAGAGCAGCATCCCCTTTTTCCTTCTGGTTTGTGGTTAGAGAAAAGGTGACAAGTCTCCCCACAGGCTCAATGGTTCCTTTTAAGAAACTCAGGAAATCGGGATAAATAGAGCATTCCTGTTTACGAACTTAACGTTCCATGGTTCCAGTCCAGTACAAATAACGGCCACGGGACGTTAGCCTCATCATCTGTCATTTGCTGTGAGCCCCAAGAGGCTGAAATACTAGTTCTTAGCCAGCCAGCCGACTTGCTCGCTACGCCGACTCCCTGACGTCGGCGGGAGGGTCGTTCTTTTTGGGGTAGTTGCTACCGATGACAAGCAGCGAACTCAGCTCCTGTTCGCCGTGCGGCAGGGTTACCCACCTCCCTTTCTTTGCACCGTCTGCCTCTGCTCTTGGACTCCCGTCCTCGTCTCTCTCCGAGATCTGAATCATGTCCCCGAAGCCTTCCAGAACGAAGGGACAGTGGCACAGCAGGTCTCCGGGCTCCAGGTTCCCATCACAAAAAGGGAAGTGCACGCTCCTTCTGGCAGGTTCGGAGCATGATGTAGAGTACGCATCTCGACATCACAGCCTCCCTGATGCTAACACGACAACTGAACCCCATGATGCCATTTCAGATCTGAAGTTTCCGTGGGGGGATAATTATAGTAGGTGGAAACATAGGTAATTGTTAAGTGATCGTAATGTCTAACCTGCAGAATGACGGTGTCATATGGTTCGGGCTTACATGCCCGTGTGTCCTTACCGGAAGACACACAGCTAGAAGTTTCTCGTGGAATTGGGATCTTAAAAACATCGTCTAACCGCAGAGCCCCCACACCCCACTATTATGCTAGTTTGCCGCTGCTGCCCGCTTTCTACAGTACTAGTAATAGGCCGTGTGTGACGTGACACAGTGGGCACCTGTGTGACGTGACGCAGTGGGCACTTCTGAAGATGCCAGTACTCAGCAAAGTATCTGCTCGTTACATTGGACTCGCTGTTACTCTCATCAGTAAATACGGTACGGAAGCGGGACGTGATGGGGCTCCCTGCACTTTGAACTAAATCTTACATATATTGTCACCCCACTTCACAGAGGACAAAACCAAGGTAAAGACACAGCACCACGTAACACTCAAACGGCCTACCTGTTGGATTACTTTATAGTTCATGTGACGTGAGCCTTTCAATAAGGTCAGTTTAGGGCAAGGACAGTGTCAAACCACACCTTCTGGTGTTGAGCCTGGGACGTTAGCCTTTAACAAAGTACTTACTGAGCACTGTGGCATCGAACTGATAGCCTGTCTGTTGGTGGGAAACACTGGACAGCAAAGCCCTAACCAATGACAACTGGCTTGGTTTTCAGTATGTGGACGAAGAGGACCTGATGAATGCCATCAAGGGCTTCAGCTCGGTGACTAAGGAGCACACCACATTCACTGACACCCACCTGTAAAGGGAACCGGCAAAACGTAAGTAAGACGGCAGTGCGGACCCCACCGCCTCCCCACTGGGTTATAACCGACGCGTCGTAAATGCTGAAAGCCATTGCTTTGATCCTGCAATCTTTTAACACAATTTGGAGTTTTTGAAATTGTTCCTTCCTCTCAGAGGTCTAAGAAATGCTTTTTCTGGCTCTCAGAAATGGAGGGCACCGTCCGTATGAAAATACTTCTTTTGGGAAGCCAGGAAAGCACATGGTTTGTAGCTGGCTGGGTGGCATGAGGCTGTTGGTTACATGAATACGGGGGCCACTTCCAGTTGGCCCAGAGTTGTTACAAGTAAAAGGAAGTTATGGGGTTAAAAACTAAGAAATTGTTCTGATAATTACAGTCCTGAGCCATACTGAACTCATGCTTTGTCTGCCGTGTTCATATGTATGAAGTCCTTCCTCTCCCCTCTGCCCTTCTCACGATGGGAAGAAGCAAAGAGATGCACAAACTCACGATGGTACACTTTAAACAGGATAACTGTTCCTCAAATAACTGAAACAGGCCTGATCCTTTTTATTGACTTAATAAATAAATACGAGGGAACTGCAGTGAGAACACCAGCAATGTGGTAAACATTAAAGAATTTATTTCAATTTCATTCACTTACGTTTCTTGGAATGGGAATATGTACATTTTTCACCAATAAATGCTTAATGCTTTCAATTTATAGTCACCCTATTTGCAAACTTGAAAATCATTCCAATTAAAAGAGAATGTACAAAAACTTTTTACTCTTACAATTTAAAATATATTCAAAATAACATTTTTTTACAGCAGCCAAAACCTTTGTAACCAAACATTAAGAACTGCAGTCTCATAAGCTTAACAAAAGGGCCACATTCTGATGTTAACACCGAAATAAACATAGCGGCTCCTAAAACAAGGCAGACGAGCAGCTGGTACAGTTTTCCCTCCTGGGCACTCACAGCTTTGTCCTTCATTATTATTTTTATTTCATCTGTTCAAACACAGACAACTGCTCCAACTTTAAAGGAAGTTTAAATGGACTTTGGGCATTTAATATTGGTGATGCTTGCTAAGATTTAAGAACTCCAACAATGAGAATCAGAAAATGACCTACAATTAAAATTATCCTCAGGGACGTACTGCTACACAGTGTAATCTGGTGTTCCAACATCAATAGTGTTTTTGAATTACACAGCATTGTTTTCACAAACATAGCACCTCATTAAATATGTGGTAAACACTTTTGCAATCACAATAATGATTGAGAGACTAAGTTCCAAAGAGAATTATGTGATTCACTTCAGATAACACTGCAAGACAAGTGTCGGGCCGAATCACGGTTGGGGGTGCAGCGTGGGGGTCCCCACGCTCTACGGGGGGCACTCATGTGCGTGCGCACCACCCGTTAAGAGGTGGTCCTAGTGTTCTAAAGTCGCCGAGCAGCTGCGCACGGAAACGGACTCTTGCTTTACAAGTTATCAGTTAAACGTAGGTGTAAAACAAAAACGTGTCTCCACAGAGGCAAAGAGAGACAAGGTCGCTTTATGTCCTTCCTCCAGGTACTTCCATTAGGGAGGCGGGAAGAGAAGTCCGTTGTAACGTGCGGAGTCTGCTGTGTGCACGGAAACCCAGTGCGCTTTAACGTTCACCTGCGCTCGCAGCACCGCTGCTCGTTTCGGTGGGCGTTCACAAGCTGTACTCCTGACCCGAAGAGTCACTCTTCTTATGCCGTGGGGACGGCGTGGTCTTTGTAGGGGATGGGGATGCAGTCCCAGGGGAGTCAGTCCCCCCGTCGGAGGTGCTGGGGGACGAGGCCAGATAGGGGACTTTCTTTCTTCCAAGGAGCCCCCCTCCTTCAAATCCTTTCTTCCTTACTTCCACTTTATTGTCATTTTCATCTTCCGATGACCTTTTCTTGGATTCTAGAAAAGCCTCAGCTATTTTTTGCGCCTCCAGCCCCCCATCGGACTCCCTCCCGCCTTTCACCTCGGGTCCGGGAGACTTCCCCTCGCACGCGCTGCATTCCCCTGCTGCCCGCCTGGCCTCGGCCTGCACTGGGCCCGCGGTTCCGTTTTCAGGCACGGGTCTACCGGCACTTCTGCTCAGGTTAATGGTCTGGAAGTCCCGGTAGCTGTGGAAGCTCTCCGTCCTCCGTGCTCTTGCTAACAAGGGACTCTCTCTGTAAGGCCTCACGGAGCCATAAGTCGCTGCTTCATGGATGGTTTCATGGTGCTGGAGCTGGAGGCTGAAACAGGTTTTAAAAACGGCAGTTCAGGTCTCTGGGATTTTTCAGAGGAACAGCCTGATTAAACCACCAACACAAACACATTATAGAAGCATACATAATACTGTGTCCTTCGCTCTGTGTGTGAAAACATGCTTAAGGACTTTATTATCTGTACGTATGAAATTACTGGTGCCAATTAGGTAACTTACAAAGTGGCCCCCCCGATAAGACTGCACACAGTTAGCACAACGTTATTGACTGTATTCCCTGTGCTGGACTTTACATCCTTGACTGTTTTCATACCTCAAGTTAGATTTGTGAATAGGTGAAAAAAGCTGGGAGAAAAAAACATTTTACAGCTGATGTGAAACCAATACAATTCAGTAGCTGGCTCTAAGTTCGGATTGTAGCTATTTTTAAATGCTAACTAAACAGATACACTGTATGCCATCGTGTTAAAAGGACATAATACACACAAACAGTGAATCGCTGCATCGTACACCAAAAACCAGTCTCATGTGGTATGTCAGTTATACCTGAGTGAAATAATAAGCTGATCCCTAAAGTCAGATTAGACAAGATGATGTAATCACTTTGATTAACATGTCCCCGAGGGGACAGGGACAAAAGTGCCACACAGAGTACATCCAAGTTGACACAAAATTTTCCTTTCTTTTGAATGAATTCTTGATCACATAACAGGCATCCATATTGGCAGCAATTCAAAATAAGCTGAAGGGAAAAGTGTTTTTCTAGGAATACAATCAAATGCGTGCTGAGAAGAAATTTGGTAAAAAAAATTTTTTTTTGAATTGTAAAGCAACGTAAAGTCTGAATTTAAAATGTTTTGAAAATATGGCTTTCAAAACAACGTGATGACAGTGTCTCCTCCCCAGAGCAGCCAGTTCAGCTCACATGTCGTTCAGCACTGGGACCCACCTGGAACTGGACTCCCGGAGGCGGCTGTGCTGGACCACGGACGTGGCGGGGCTGATGTTGGGCGTGGCGCAGCGGGACGCACTCAGGTCGCATTGATCCAGGAACCGCAGCAGCTCTTCCTCAGTCGGGCCGCCCACGTCTTAGGAAAACACACCCATCACGATTAATGGCTTATGTGGCAGGCTTGCCCCGTGACCAGCGCCCTTCCACGTGACACCTACCCTTGTCCTCACTCTTGTGAACCATGTCCATGGCAGTGGTCAGATCCCACATCTGGATGCTGCCGTTGGTGTGGCCTGTGAAGAGGTAGCGCCTCGGCCTGGAGCCCATCCTGCTGGAGCCCTCACACTCCCGCACAGTGAAGGCGGAGATGGTGGTACAGTCCACAGCCTGGATCTCGCATATTCTGCAAGAGACAGCACACAGCTCTAAGGCGGGGGGAGCACATTGTACTCCAGAAGTCAGACTTCTGCAATGTCTTATTTGCTGAGTTACAGTTGAATAGTCTGCACACGTGAACCAGGTTTAAAGGCATCAATGCAAGTCAACAAGTCAAATTCAAGCTCTGTTTCCTTGAGTCTAGAGAAAAAGGCTCTCATAAAAAAATTTATTTAAGTAACTGAAATCAGGCAAGGAGTCGAAGTCCATGTTGAAAGAACCTTGGTAGCAACTGAGCAATTCTTTCAAAGGAAGTTATGGAAAAAAAAAAGACAGCAAGAGACCAAGCAAGTAGACATCACACTAGAGAAGATATTGAGAAATCATTTAAAATTTATGTGTAAATTTTAAGCCTGAAACCAGAGAGCATGTATAGCTATATAGAAATGCCTAAATACCAGTGGTAGGTACCCTCTGTTAGCATAAGACTCAAACTGTTTGAGAACCTGAGCTGTCTTTAAACAAAACGCTTCAAATTAGCTTCCAAAGGGGCTGATTTTCTGTTGAATTCTACAAAGTAATTTCTGCTGACTTTTGCAAAGGTAGCTCTTCCTCTGGAATCAAAGATAGACATGTTTAAATGTGTTTTGTCGTGTGGAAACGGCAGTTAATGACAACACTCTGCTGCTGCCTGCGCTGCCGAGGAGGCAGGGCGGACCTGCACGGGGGTGAGCAGCACAGACCACGAGGGCACGGCCATGAATCAGCGACTTACAATAGTTCTCAACAATGGTGTGGGCTCTCACTACAATCAGTGGTTCTCAACCTTCCTGATGTCGCGACCTTTTGGTGTGGGGACCCTCATGGTGTGGGGACCCCCATAAAATTATTTTTGTTGCTACTTCATAACTGTAATGTTGCTACTGTTATGAATCGTTATGTAAATATCTGATACGTGTTTTCCGATGGTCTTAGGTGACCCCTGTGAAAGGGTCGTTCGACCTCCAAAGGGGTCGCGCCCCACAGGTTGAGAACCACCGCGCTACATCCTAGGCTTCTAGCACACACTCTTTAAATAAAGAAACTGACAAAAACATAGGTTAGTACCTAAGACTTTTTGGACCCAATTCATTTAATAGCTGGTGACTACATGCAGTGAACTTTGATGAAAAGAAAATTTATCGTCTCGAAGAGTTTCTTAAAATGTCAAGAAATCAGAGATCACAAGCTGAAGAAGGCGAAACAGAGAAGTTACTAAACATACCAGTAGCATTAGTAACATTAATATGAATGTCCCTAACCTTATTAATGACTACTAATAGAAATTTTACTTTTTTTCACTTGTTTGACATGCAGAAAGTGTGTTTTAAAAGAAATGTTACAGCTCAATGTGTGTGCAGCTATAAATATATTTTTTTAAATAAGAGTTCAGTCAAATGGAAAAGAAAACTGACTTCTATGGAGCATCTATTATAGTTGGGGATGATGCAAGGTATATCACATGTTTTTAACTCACTTTGTCCTGTGACATCCTACCAAGGTCACTGAACCTTGTTTTATGAAGAAACTGGGACTCAGAGAAAGAAAGGGACGCAAATTGAATTTACAAAGTTGGTAAGAGAAGTGCCAGCATCAGAAGGTAGTCGGGCTGCCTGCCGTCACCTTGTCCTTGTCCTGTCATACACGTGACTAGTCCTTCCTGTCTGTGCTTCAGTGAGAACCTTAACTATGTCCTGGAGCACATGCACTGAAGATACTGTCTTAATTTTGAGCTAAAACCATCACAAGATAACGAGCAGACTTCTGTTGGTTTCTGGGAGCACTCTTTCACAAAAACGCTGAGCTGCTCAGCGCTGTTCGTTTTCTAAGGCAAAAGCAGCTTCTAAACATACGGATCTCCACGGCCAGCGTTACCTCTTCCCGGTCGACGAGAGCCGGACAAACAGCTTGTTCGTGACGGGAACAACTTTCTGGATAAACACCTGCTGGTCGTCTCGCTCTCCAAATGGCCCTTGGTCACAAGACGGAAAATGTCAAAAGAAGTTAATTAAAATTTATGGCTTCATTTAACAAAAAGAACATTAATACAAAAAAAAATTTTATGCCTATCAATACATTAAAAATTTTAAAAATACATAATATTTCCAAGGTATATTTCATGCAATAATGCTGTAAAGCTGAAGGCAGTAATTTGCTTAGGACTATACATCGTCAGTGCTGGAAAAAACCGTATTAAAATGTAAGCTCTGTATTTCCTGTCTTTGAGAAGAATTTAATCCATCAGAAACCTACTGCACCCTGCAAAGTTTTTAAAGTAAAAAGAAATACTTAAATATTTTTATTTTGTTGCACTTGGCAAGGCAGACAAATGGTTCATACATTTTAGGAAGATTCTGAACAACAATATAAAGTATTTTCATGTGAAGATTACATATAAAATTTTAATAATTCTTTTTCCCATCATACTCATTAGTTAGTACCAGATTATTATTCTGGTACCAGATTATTTATATGTGATATAAATAATTTTCAAAGATAGAATATTTCTAATTACCTAATACATGGAACAAATGACATCTTTATTAATTAGCAAATACTTATGCTGTGATTAGTATGTACACCACAGCAAATGCTTCACAAAGAACTCAATCATTTTGGCCATATAAGGGATACACTATCATATCTCCATTTTACAGACAAGAAAACCAAGGCACCAAGAGACGAGTTAATCAGAGATCTCATAGGTCCTACCTGATCAAACTGGAATTTGAACCCAAATTGTCCTGTTCTTCACTAAGCTACACAGCTGCCCAGGTACTGACAACTTTCTAAAGCCTAATTCTATTGAAATGAATGGCCATCCTCAATAGCCAATAAACACAGTCAACTAGAGGTGACGAGGGAAATGACGAGGGAAATGACCAGGAATGAGGACTGTGGCACAGCATCTTCTCTCGCATCAGACTTTACATTGATGTGAGGCTCTCACGTCACCTACCACGTAATGATCCACTCCCCGCAATAGTTCCTCCCACTCCTCCCCCCACACTGGCTCCTCCCCTTCAGAAGACAGAACATGCTCTGCCCTCTCCTGTCTTCAGTGGGGAAGGAGGGGTCAGAAATAGACCCTTTGAACTTGCGTGCCTTCTAACCAAGTCCATTACTTCTTTGATTCAGTCTCTTGCCATATCTGTGACTCCACTACCCACTGCCATAGCACCCGGCTGAAACCGATTTTCTGTTGTCTCCCACCAACCTGGATGTCTGGCTGTTAGGATATGCTCTTAAAACCGTAAAGAGAAGACCAGAGGCTCCCTGCCTCCTCCTACCTGCTTGACAGGGCTGTTTCTAAAGATCTCCGTTCACATGATCCATGTTCTCCCTGCTCTGACCTCCACCCCACCCTGTCTCATGTCCTTCTATACCAGCAATTCATGACCTTCTTGACATTTTCCAAATTTGCCAGGTTCTTTTGGGCTCTGTCCTTTCAACATGCTGGTTTTCCTGCCTAGAACTTTCCACACCTTCCTTCCTGCCTCAGTTCAAACATTCATGTCAGTTCCCACCATATTCGGCGGGGGTAATATATACTTCATAAAACTGTAAAGGCGAGGAAACGAGACCCCTCCCACGGCACCTAGCGCTATGTATCCCATGGGCTTCCGACCCCACACCCTGTGCACCGTGTGCAAACACAACTGCTTGCTTTTTATTTCCGCTGTTCCTGACACAGTGACACTGCTCAGTTCTCCACGTGCTCGTCCACACCTTAAACTCACACAACGTTACATGGCAGTCACATCTCTAAATTTGGAAAACAACTGCTGACAAAATAAACTGTGAACAGTACCTAGCACCACACAGGGAAGCAGAATCTAACTGCTAACTTAGTAGGGGACTTCTGTTTTCTAAGGGTTATGGGAGCATATCATATATGGATGGACGTACATTTAAGTTTCATGCAAAACAATTCTAATGTACTCCTTCCTATTTTCCACCAGTGCTTACATAAAATGATCAGAAAGGTGCATTGGTTAACCAATAGGTCCGACCGAACTATTAAAAATGCAATGAAATGCTGTACAGATGGATTCTTTCAAATGGGTCCCAGGAGGAAACACTCCGTCTCAGAAGACCATGAGCAGGCCCATGGGCACATGTGTGCGCGATGTCCCAAGACAAATCCAACTACGTTTATATACTTTTTGCCGAGACCAGATCCTATCAATGAAGACATGCTGCACTATTTTCCAATGGACACAGCAGTGCCATCGAAACGACTCCGTTATGTGAGAACACCAGCCTTTTCTAGCTACAAGTTTTATCTTCAGATTAAGTATTAGCAACCCAAGAAAACTGCAAAGGTGTATAGCCATCATGGCTTTTAGTTATAAACAAAGTAGTTAGCATTAGGAGATGATATTTAAAAGAGGAAATGCTCTAATAAGGTGAAAGCTTTGCTCTTTTTCATCAGAAACGATGCTATAATTTTGTGAATTTATAGAACTTAAGAAAACTACACTAAATCTCTGCTTTAAATGAGTTTCATAATTAAAATGAAAAATTTGTATTTAAAAATGCATCTTCAGCTTCCGGCCATCAGCGCACGCTGCACTGCCCACCTGGTGTGTGACAGTGCCCCGAGCTGCCTGACCCACCTATGTCGTTGCCAGAGGAGTAGCTCCCGTGACTCTCCGTCTCCTCCAGGGACAGGATCTTGAACGACGCTAGTGGAGTCGAGCCCGGCTGAGTAGAGATCATGCCCCGGAATCGCGTGACTGTCCACGTGCGGACGTGGTTGTTATCCGCGCAGACTGGGAGAGCGAGCCACAGGGGTGGTTAGACACGGATGTCAGCGCACCGCGCAGAAAGCTAGTGTGTTCCTAAGAGTGACTCGCTGTGCTACACACTAAAGAGATCACAGCACAATCCTCAGAATGCCAGTTCGCTGGTGCAAAGAAGACACGTAGTTCTCGGCTGTTTAATCAGCTTCGTGGGAAATAATTTCCTGATTTTACTATTAAGCGTACCAGGACTTAGAAAAATAACTTAAACATTTTCAACTGATTCAAATGAGCAGTTATGGCAATTTTGTCAATATTAACCATCATCTTATTGAAGACATGAGAACTAACATTATGGGAAAGACTGTCATTACATGTATGTTGATATCCACCAGGTGGCAGAGTAACACAAGTCAGTACCACAGACACCAAATACTCAGGAGATTTGAGGCTAAACTGGACATTTTCTTGACAAATTTACTTAAATTTCAAACCTATATGAAATATTTTGTTAAAATGCAAATTGTACTATGTAGTTATTTGGCAACACATCCTACAATACCATCATCATCAAAATAAAGGCAATAAGAATGAGCATCCTAAGCATCGTCCTTTAAAAATCACAACAACCCTGCAAAACACCCTAGCAAACAAAATCACATATAAACCCACAACTTTAGCTTTAAACCTAAAGACAGTGCAATCAAATATGTATTAAATTCCTGCTTGGAAAATTTCTGTTATTAAAAAAAAAACCTTTCTCAACAGAATTGTGATAAATATTTTGAGATAAAATATGCCATGAGAATAAAATAGTAGAACAGAATAAAGATATGATACCTTCTAAACCAGGCAAAAGTCACATAACTCCTTAAGAGACAATCGTAACATTTCCCCAGTTATTAAACTTGTCTACCAGCTCTTTTGTGGGCTTTTCTCACAGGAAACACTGCTGGTGTAGCCGCTCAGTGTGCAGGAGTCTGGAAAATCAGTGTTGAACAGGAGGTTTCGGGTGGGGCAGACCTCCTTCCCCGCACACACAAAGCCACTACCTGACACAAGATGCTTCTCTGACAGCATGATCTTGGTGACGGGGCTGCGGTGCACCGTGAACGTCTGGAACAGCTGCGGGCCGGAGCCCACGGTCTCGGGGTGCTGCACGATCACTCGGACGGCCCCGGAGCTCGTGCCGTAGGCGATCTCAATCCAGTTTCCACTGACACCTGGGCGAGGCCACACAGGGAAGCGGGGCATTAGGTGAGCCCAAAGGGAAAGCTGCCCTGCAAGGCGCCCCTGTGACGGGAGGGCCAGCGCTGGGTTCAGCGCTCGTGTGAGCCCCAAATCCAGCGTAAGGACCACTGAACAGAAATCCCCAGAAGCCTCCCGGGAAGGACAGCGACCCTGCCAGGCACTGACTTGTCTTGGGCGTGAGGTAAACACTCAGCGCCGTGATGGCATCGTTTGAGGGATCGTGATAAAGCTCGGTGACCAGAAGATCATTATCCTTCATTCGCAGAGGGAACTTCTGCATATCTAAAGGAACAGTTTTAAATAACATTGAAGCCACCAGTGCACGATTTAAAACGAAGAAAGGCAATGTTTCCTTGCTCGCAGTTTCACAAACAGCGTTAAAGAGGGCCGAGCACGCGCGCTTACCTATGTAGTAAATGGACCCGTTGTTGCATCCCAGCAGAAGGAAGGACCCAGCAGTGTCATAACTAGTTATGGGAACAACATCTTGGACCTGATGTCGTAAGATCATTGTTAGATGTTAGATATTCATCACAATTTATATCTTCTGCTCCATTTCCTCAAATTTTTTCTTATAAAAAGGATACCAATACCCAGTTGCGGTAGGGCTTAGAAAGTGGACTTTATATATGCACATACACTCACGTACACCCCCCCACAGGGAGCTCTAAAACACCACTTACGTAATTCCTTTTAAAGCTTTTTGAAAAATTTTATTTCCAACAGCAGCACTTTCAGAATTTAGGATTATCTTTTTCTGCACATGAATCTGAGACAATAACCCATGTTCGAACACAAATCAACTCCTTTCCAGACAGTACTTATTCCCTTGGTATTGCTCATCATTTCTTTAAAAAGGTACCATTTTCTGGTTTCATTCTCCCCTCTGAAGATTTTACTTGTTTGCTAGGAAATGGTAAGGCAAACAAGTTCTCATTTGCTTTTGAATTTAAAAAATCAATTTTTCAAGCAAATCAATCTAGTCACAAATTAACTGCTACCTGTATTAGGGATAAGAAAAAGCAAAGGGCATGATTTTTACCACAAAACAAAATTAAAAAGCAAACAAAAAGTTTGTTAGAGTAGTGGCAACAAGATGAAAATGCACCTCCCCACACACAGCCAGGCCAGAGATGTACTGAGGACAAAGCAAGACGACGACTGTGACAGACACCAGCACCGGTGTGCCGTGCAGTCAGAGGCCATTAATCAGTGTTTAGTCTTACCCCACGTCCCTGAGATCACTCAGCTTGCTATCTCCTCTGAACGGGCTATGTAATTTCACGCAGACGCAGGAAATACAGGGTCCGGCAGAAGTAATGCCTGAACTTGAGTTAGGATTTTACTGCAGAATCATAACCACACATGCTTAGGATTTTGTACTAAAAGCTGTGGTATAGATTACCAGCTCATAAAAAAAGGAGCGTTATTTTTGCGGGACCCTATAGTTCACTCGGACTGCTGGTCCCAAGGCATGGATGGGACTTAAGACATAACGAGGTCGGACATTTAATTTCATGAACGCATCCTAGAAAAAGTGCTGCACACCTCACTGCTGAATATCACCACGGTCACCTTCGAAGGACTCCCCTTGGGAAGCTGTGCACCGACGCCAGCGCCTAGTCCACCCTTCAGAGCAGTTTTGGAACTGTCTTTCTGAAATGGCCGTCAGAGCTGTTGTACCTTGCAAAGGTTATGGCACTTTACCAAGTTGTTTGTACAGTGCTGCCAACATAAGTGCATGGTAGAAAGTTGTCGGATTCCGGGGACGACAACAGCGCTGATGGCCATTCCAGAAAGAGAGTCCCAAAAGTGCTCTGAAGGGTGGACTAGGCGCTGGCGTCGGTGCACAGCTTCCCAAGGG
The DNA here is from genome assembly GCA_004026885.1 of Lyroderma lyra. NCBI lineage: Eukaryota > Metazoa > Chordata > Mammalia > Chiroptera > Megadermatidae > Lyroderma > Lyroderma lyra. The sequence continues at coordinate 474,680 of PVJL010000200.1, read as the reverse complement.
AGTCCTTCGAAGGTGACCGTAGTGATCTTCAGCAGTGAGGTACGTAGCACTTTTTCTAGGATGAGTTCGCGAAATAGTCCAACCTTGTGTTCAATATTATATATAATCAAAACCAGAAACCATATGAATTCCATGGTAACAAAGCAGGCACACAAGTCAGCATGAGTGTCAGAAACATTTTCATTTCTGTAATTAATGTGCTTCAGTTACAACTCACCTGCCAGTGCTGAGTGACAGCATTCCACACCCCCACCTTCCCCGTGTGACTCGTGGCCACCAGCTGATTCCCGATGAAGAAGAGGGCGTCTACAGGAACACCAAGGCTGAACACTCCTTAAATGATGACACAAAATAAAGCGGTCGATCAGTCGGCATCCTAGGAATTAATCCACACCCAGACTGAAAACACTTTGAAGGTAACTAATTTAAATCTATTCTCAAGCAGCTTCCACAAGTCCTAATGCAGATCAAAGTCTGCCTTGCAAAATCTCACACTAACAGAATGCCTTGTTCTCTGAAGCTGAGGTTCTCATACCCAGTTGATCACCAAAATATCTGCAAAGATTTAAAGTGAACAAAATAAAATTCTTAACCAGTCTTGAAAAAACCAGGCATCGAGTGAAGAAAAATGCTATGCATTGGAAAAAATAGAAGGAAAAGAAAAAAAACAAACAAAAACAAAAAAGTAAACCTGGTAAACATTGCTAGGACTGTCTCCTAGAAATACATTTCAATTTGAATGTATAAATTCATATTTAGATGCATGAATTCATCATCTTGGCCCAACCTGTCAACCAAAAAAAAAACAAAACACACCAAAAACCAAAATGAAATTAACACACATAAAAAAGCTAAGTCCTTTGACCTAATCTGAGAAATAAACTGCCACCTGAAAGCAGAGGTCATCATTACACACAGAATTTTAGGAATTCTTAGGTAACACACTCCAATTTTGATGCCAAACAGATTTTCAGAACACATGAAGCTAACCGTAGTCAGTACTGTGGGCTCTGTGGAAGGCAGAAGTAACAGGAAAATCATCTAACATCCATTACTCTCGTCTAGAGAAAGATGATGCTCTGGGAAATCAAGGAAGGCCTTCTGAATGATGTCAAGAAATTTTGAGTGTCACTCCTGCTTAGGCTCAACAATCCTGACCACTGTCCCCAGGGAGGACAACAGTCTGAGCAATGGCGATTCCTGTCCTAAGGGACCCTCTTGGAGAGACTGATGACAGCAGCGATCCAGTAGTGCTGTCTTCTGTGAGTTGTAATGAAGCAAGTCCAGCCTCAGGGAGAGCTCGATCCTGAATAGATCGGCCCTAACGACAGTCTCTGGATGGCGCTGTCATGTTCTGAAGAACATTTGCAGTAACAGATTACTACGTGCTATCTTACAACATAGGTAGCAACCACGTTAGCCTCTGAAAACAAAGCAAGGCATAAAATCTCCTTCATCTACTGGACTGTTACAAGTGGCAGTTTGAAAAAAAAAACTGTAAAATCACAACTGGTTCCCTTGCTGCATTATTATTATTAATATAATTTCAATTTTAATTAAAAGTTTTTTTTCTAAGGTTGTTAAAGAAATGCAGTTAAAACCAACATTAAAATCCCTGCACATCCACTGGAGTTACTGAGGCTGTTATAAATTATAAAGACTTTCAATAGGACAGTGGGGAGCAAGTGCACCAAATGTACCTAGTGCCAACAGGATGAAGACTAGGAACTGATCATAGACGGGATGGGGTAAGACCATGGGTGACGCTAATGAGAGCACGTTTACAGAGTGGCAGGGGCAAAAGCATGGTGAGAGCAGGAGAGGAGGACATGCAGACAGATCTCCTGCATCAAGAGGGACAGAAAAATGGAGCCCAAACTGGAAGAGAATGCAGGTCATTGTTGCTCTGAAGGCAGAACTGGAGGCGACCCAGCAGTGGGGGCAGTGCTGATGGTGCAGGCGGGGAATGTCCTGTGCAGGGAAAGGAGCTCAGATCTCAGCGTAACTGCAGCTGTCCTTCGAAGCAGAGAGCGGTTCATCGCGGTAACCAATGCGACGACTGAGTGTATGTGAGCACAGATACACGGAGACGGGCAGAATGGGAGGGTAGGGGCTTAGGAAAAGTCTCTTCTGATTTCCTCTGTAGTCTCAATGAGAACAACAGGTGTTGAAAGTTTAAGAAAAAGGTCTGAGACAGTCACTAGGAGAGTGATGTAACTGACAAAGATAATGCAATAGGATTCCCGGGTAGCTTTTAAAGGTTCAGTGGAGAGCAGAGGTCATGAACTGAGACTAAGGATTGGGTGAGGGGAGAGAGAGACAGAGAGAGAGAGACAGACAGACAGAACAGTTCTTTTCTCTTGCCCTATTTAGCTCTTCAGGTAGAAAGTTGGATTTGGCCAGAGTTGGGGCTTGGCCCTTTTGCTCCAGTAACTGTAACACAGGGATCCACGCCTGAAAACAGGGCAGTGATAAGTAAAGATCCCAGTTAAAGAATGGCGTTGGGGAATTGGAGCTAGTAACTTCAAAGGAATACAGGATAGTGTCCTAGAGGACAGGTGAAGGCTATGTGGAGTTAAGCCCGGATGGCGTGAGATTTGAAATTTTGGGGTGGGGGAAAAGGTTGGGAGAGAAGGGAAGGAAAACCGTCTAGAACAGTGATTCTCCAAGTACGTTTGGGGCGACCTTGTGGGCCTCTGAGAGGCTTTCTAGGAATCAAGACTCTTTGCATGATAATTCTGAGGCATCAATGACCTCTCTCACTCTCAGTATCTTAAGAGGGCAGCACTGTTTTCTAGAGGCTACTCGGCATGTGATGAGGTCTTGTTTCCTAGAATCGTCTCTTGTGGGAGTTTCCCAAGATTAATTTAGTTTAAATGTTTCCACTATTCTCTTCCTAGCATCCTCAGTTTCTTCAGTTATAGCTGCTATAATCTGTTTAACCTCATTATTGTCCAATAAACTGTATTGAAATCCAAGCTTTCCTTGCACCTACAAACATAAGAAATGGCTATACTTTGCTGTTTTGCAATATTAATTTTAAAAATGCTCCGAAAACCTTTCAAAATATAAACATTTAACCTAAAACCATTTAAAATATTTTATTCTAAAATAAATGTAAATATATTTTTCTTATACTTAGTGATGGATCATTGGCTTGAAAATGAGAAATTAGAACATTCGCCCGCTCAACCCACATTTGCACCATCTGTGTTTAAAGATGCCAACAAGGACATGACCCATCAATTCTTTGACTCCTGGAAGGAAGGACTCTAAAGAAAATGGGCAAAACTATAAAACGGAGTTAAAAAAAAGTCCCTTCCTCAACTTTATGGAGTTGATAACTTGCCCTCTCGTGTCTTATGCAGCAAGACATCTTTGACTGGCATGATGCCAGGTGTGGGTTCACTGAGAATAAACACTCAGGAGTTTAAAGGAATATTTTGGACAAACACGAGGGCGACTCTTTAGAAGCCAGAGACTGCCTGCTATAGACCTGCACACTACAAGGGACACGACCACTGAAGCTTCCTCTCACGGGCTCCGTCCCAGCATCGCCCGGCTGGAAAACACACGGGGCCTGCTGGGTGAGGGCCGTGAGACATCTGTCACGGCTGCCCTTCGGAGCCACCGGGGGCCTGAGCCTCAGCCTCAGCAGAGGCAGCCCGTGTCCTGCCTGCACAGCCGTGTGTGTCTCGCACACGGGTCCATACGGACATGTCCCGCTTCTCTCCGTCTTCCTGCGCATGCTTGTCTACCAAACCCGTGCCGCAGAAATACGCAGTGTGTTGGAAACCTTCTGAATCTCGTGGTTCACCTCAGGACATCTGTGGGTGCAAAGCGACGTGAGCACGAACCAAAGCGGGGGCACTGGGCTGCACTCGCGGCCCTGCAGGCTCGTCTGCCTGGTGAACATGCTCCCGGTTCTCCAAAAACACCAGTTTTCTTCCCTCTTTCCCAGATCATTCTGCTCACACTCCGTAGCCCTGGGAAGACATGGCAGCTCCCGCCAAGCAACAGTCCGGCTCGGTTTAGACATTTGGGGGCCATCCCTGTCCCACTGCAGCGTGTCGCGTATCGTGGGGCACGTGGTGCGTGCGGCACACACGCTTTCCTACCGATCTCACTGCCGCTGCCTCCGTCCTGGACGCTCCACAGGATGATGCCGCTCTCCGAGGCCACGGCGACCATCTTGTCCTTGTCGCCATGTGGACCGCCGACCACTTTGGCGTTCAGAGCCACTCGCTCGATGGTCCAGTCCAGATAGGGGCTCGTGAACACCTGCTGCCATCCTGAGGATTCTTTGATTCTAGGAGGCAAACACGGACAGATAAGGGAAACCCAGAAGCAGCTACGCGAACAGAACACAGGCGAGTGCGCCACAGAAAACAGTGGCCTCAGCCACCCAGCTACCTGCACGTTAAATACAAAATTTTGTTCATCATCTACAAATCCAGAGTATTATTTCTGAGGTATGTCTATACACATGTGAAATCTAAACCACTTAAATAGAGACTGACATAAAGAATAATTTAGGAAAGCTCTCCAAATTAAAAAAAATTACAGACCCCCCCAAAAAAAAAAGTTGGACCTTTCACTTTTCTCCATAAAAAAGTGCTGTTGTTATCATCTGTGGGAGGAATAGTCAACAAAAAGCAGAATTTGAGGATAATTATCCCTGTTATGAGTTATTCAGTTATTATTAACTGAAACCACATGTACTCTGCTAATAGCTTTTCGTACTTGAGATGACAGTCTTTCTGGGCAAACACGGTAATGGAGTGACCTGCTGCGTGTGACACGTACATTCATTCCAATACCCGGGAAATCAAATGAATAAAAGACCAGGCTTTGGAAACGCTCCTCTGGGGACTGATGCTAAAGGGTTCATTGTCAATGAAAAATCGCAGGGGCCTATTCATCCCTGGACGTAAAGGCTGACCAGGGTTCCAATTTGCCGTTGACCAAATATGAGGGCTGTCCAGAAAAAATCCAGCTATCACTGCCTCTACTTTTCAAACTGCATGGCTGGATGCTTTCCGAACAGTATTGTTTAATCATTTCTGATAAACATTTCTTCTCCCCTATCGGAATTTAAGTCTTTCAGACATGGATACTGTGTAATTATATAGCAAGTCTTCACACATTAGATCCTATGCAGTTGTGCAGTCATGACAATGAATGCCCTGAGCTTTAACTATGGAGTATCGATTTTTAAAGTTAGACTAAAGAAATGAAGCAATGATAAAGCTTCTCTTTGCCTTAGCTAAAAAGAATTAACAGAACATGAAGAAATTAAGTATCCCTTTATATACTACCTGGCATACTCATCCCCAAAATCAAACTTAGTTGTTCATAAATGATGGTCCCCTAAGGACCCAAATGAAATCACCTTCGTTTTATTTTTGTTTTAAAATGCTAAAATACAACTATGATTCTCAAAAACATGCAATTCACTCTCCTTATTAATTTCAAAGCAATACACAGAAAAATGTATCAGTTTCTCCTAAGCATCACATGATCTGTTCGGCTACTAGATGGGATTCGTGTGTTAAGATAATTATTTCTCTTTGTTTATCTAATAAACTCTGAAAACTGACAAAATTGAGAAATGACATGTAGATGCGCTTAGGGACTGTCAGACTGGACACAAAGCAGGGACCGCCAGCACTTCAGGAACTGTGACAGTGCTGCTGGCTGCGTGCAGACACATGCTAGGTTCACACAGTGTTCAGTGAGGAGGACGATGTGATCTTGTGATCCTTCACTTCGGAATATAAATAGGACGATATGGAGTCTAGTCTTCTGCAGAGCTCAAACCTCCCAGTTACTGTTCTCAGTAGAGATTAGGGTGTCACAATAGGTGCCAAAAGAGAGAAGCAGCAGGACTGCATATCTGAGAATGCTAACTACAAACCTCAGTAAGATATGCAAACTTACTTTTGTTTGAACATTAAAATTAAATGCAAAGAGGACAGAAACACATATTAGCTCTAATTTTCCATACATGTAATACAAAATTTAATTTTTACCACCTATGGCAAATCTGTCATAAATTTAGACTTTTTTTATTCATCCAGGATTCCTTAAATATATATCTATAAACTTTAGAAGACATTCTGAATATTTTTAATCTATTGAGGCTGTTCTTTCTACACAAAATAGTGACGGAACATTATATATCCATTGACTTTTCCGCAATTCAATACCCAGGATCGTAGTCTCAGCTCGTGTCTTCTAACAGTTTTCTGTCATCAGCACATCTCCCTGCAGTAGCAACTGTGAACTGAGAATACTGTCCTTTCTCCAGTGTAAAAAAACAAATTGCTGGCCTACACTCTCCTTCCTTCCCTATTAGCTTCTGAGAATGAAAGAATTACTAAACCAAACTACCTTCGTAAGTCTCACACATGACAGACGTTGAATGACATAACTGCTACCCACAACTGTGCTGCTTCACCACCTGTCTCCCACTCAGGTGCTTGTCATGAGCAGTGTGGTCCCTACTGCTCGCCACTGCAAGCACAGATGATCGAAACATGAGAGCAAATCACAGGGCTCATGCTAGTAATCCTGCCTAGTCATTTAATATGCTCATTAAATGACTCAGAGGCCGGGTAAATACTGAAGAATGACTTAAAGATCTCAATTACATCACAGTTCATGCTGTCTGGGAAACATTTAGGACATAATCACAATTATTAAAAATTGCCCCCCAAATAAAAAGCAAAGCAAAGCAAACCACTGTGAATTACACAGTACCTGTAACACACGGCGAAGTGGGCGTACGCAGCTACGATCCAGTTGTGGTGACCGGCTACTATCAGCACCTTCCGTGGGTCCACAGGAAACCCTGTTGATTTCAGAAACAATCATTTTATATTTTAAAACAGGGCTGGCACGGTACAGCCCACGGGCCACCTCCAGCCCTCTCCGTTCTGACGGTTCTGTAGGAACAAAGCCATGCATGTGTCCACGCCTTCATGCCATGAAGACACTGCAACCATTCCAGAAGAGCCCACAGGGCCCACGAAGCCCAGAGACTTCCTGCCTGACCCTTCACGAGGTCTGCCAAGCCCTGCTCTAAAGAGCGAACAGAACATCCCATACTTTTAAAATAAAAATACATTAAATGAGACTCTAAGTGACTAATGTGGATTAAATAGAGAAGAGATGAGGCAAAATTACGTCTTTAAAAATAATTAAGCTAGCACTAAAGACACGTATTTCTCTTCTTCTGGGTAGTAACCGTGGCTCACCAAGCCTCACGGCCTCCTCCTCAGGTGCAGAGAGAGCAGGTTGGCCGGTGTGGCCCCCACCTTCACCTTCTGCAGAGCTTGGCCCATTCCTGGAATCAGCAGAGGGTCTACTTGTGTTGTTGATTTTACGACTAGGAATACCTGTAAAAAGAAACAGGATAAATTGTTAAGTTCATCTACAAACAATTTAAAACTTCACGTTGTAACGAAGAAACAAAAATGTGTATTTCATTATAATCCACATGTATCTTCCAATATAGTGATTTATTGCAAATAATTTAATTACCATAAAAAAAAAAACAAAAAAAAAAACACTTTCAACACTTTCAAATACCAGATTTCTGGTACTGATCACGTTTATATAATAAATGAGATTTATCATGTTATAGTCCATTTTTACCTAGCTCTAGGGTGCTGAAACCAACCATTAATTCATTCTGTCTGTCACCACTGTTTACGTTGCAGTTACTAAGCATTAGGTGCTAGGTACTGATTTTAAACTACTTCAGAGCTGAACTGCCCCATACTTTGAAAGCTCTTTTTTGGCGAAGGAAGTCCTTCCTGGAGTGACGTCTTGCTCGGAAGCGCTCTGTAACACAGCTACAGGCAGAAGGCTTCTAACTGAAGTACATGGGTCACAGGTGCCTCACCAGCCACTGTCCTGTGCATGCAGAGCTCCTGGCCTTCCACACAAGGACTGACCACAGTGTTCTCACGCAGGGATCGGCCCACTGGGCCATGGCCGAATCCAGCCCGATGGGTGTTTACATGGATGAAGTTGTACTGAATACAGTCGGCCTATTCACGTCCGTAGCGTGTATGGCAGGCTTGAGCAGCTGCCACAGAGGTCTGCTAGCTCGCAGGCCCATCCGGCCTTTACAGAAAAGCCCTGGCACATCCTGCTGTCATATAAACTACAACACGGCTTCTAACAGACAAAAAACTGTTAGAAGCCGTGAAAGGTAACGTTCTCGCCTTATCAATGCACTGATGCGTGAGGAAGTCAATCATCGAAGACTAGGTTTTCCTGCTTCTAGTCACACATTTGCACGAACATGCTTGCTCAGTGCCCGCTGACCTGTACGCTTCACGGTAAACAGGACTGTTCCGAAGACCCCAGAATGAAGAGGAAGTACCTGGGGGAGGCAGGTAGCCATGGAAGAGAACGCTGCCGCATGACGAGCGCTCCAGCTCTTCGCACAGGAGGAGCCTTCTCACTGAAAACGTGTCAGAGCACACTGGTCAGGAGCACACGCAAACAGAAAACGCCACCGCAGTTCTACTTTGTCTAGTTCACGAGGGTAAGGGGAGAAAAGGCACGTGCTCAAGTGAAGTCAGCTGACATCTTTTGACTATGAAGATCCACAAAAAGTAAGCGCTGAACTAGTCCATCCAAAATTAGGACCTGGCCTAAGCCACAATTTGTTTGGGCAAGGTGACCGCACAAAGGGTCAAATCATAAACACAAATACTCCAGGAGCACATACCTAATGGAGTGATTCCATAAAATTCCGCTTCGTGCCTGAGAACGTTAATGCTCACTCCCCTGCAAAGAAACAATCTAATGATGTAAACAAATCCTCCAACAGTGGCAACTCGGGTTACCATCTGAAGCAAAAGGAAAAAGTGCTAGCCTGTTCCATGTGAACAAAATCATAAAAGGCTTTAAACCTTACCTTTCTCCTACTACCTTTAAGCATTTGAAAAAGTAAACCAAAAACACTGCATGCCAACAAAAACATTCTCTTACAACCATTCACATACAGATGACCTGGGCAACCACGGGCGAGGATCGGGCTTTACCGGGTTAGGACAAGGGAACTATCGACAAGCACCCACTAAGGCAGACGGGGCTGGCACGCGTTGTCGTATGGCTTTAACGGCTTGTAACTTTCATCAGAACTATTTCTACTCAGATTTAACCTCCCCAGCTCCCTGCAGGCACCATCGACTTCTTATTTTTGTATGCCTCACACGATGCCCAGCTCAGCATGTGTATACGTTGAGTTATGCAATCAGTATTTGTTCAACGAATTAAATTCACATAAATGACCCCTGTCTCATCAGAAACCAAGAATAAAAGCAAAACAGAAAGTAGGGGGAAAGATCAGCCTCAGGAAAGGCTGTTATCCTGATGAAGATGTCCCAGCACAGCACTATGAGAGTAAAATTTCCCTCTTTAAGTAAAGCAGGGCAGTAATTTGTAAGAAAAGCAGTTATTAAATACAGAGACTGGACCTAATTCTGCCTTTCATGCGTTATCTAGTTGTGGATTAGTCACAAGGACATTGACTGGAAGTAAATTTAGACTTTTTAAATAAAATACTATTTTATTTAAATATAAAATACTATTTTATTTAAATATAAAATAGTCAAAATAATTTTACTTTTATAGAGTAAGTAGTTAGTAATATACTTCCCACTTCTACCCAATCCCAGGCCAAAAACCAGACAAACAAAAAGCCCCAACAAACTTTTATTTATTCAGTAAGTATCTACTGAGCAGCTACTGTAGGTGCTGTTTCAACACTGGGAATACAGCAGGGAACCAAGCAGACAAAAAAGAATCTTTGCCTTCAAGAAGCTGATATTCTAGAGAATATACACCAAAAATTAGATAATATGATAAAGAAGCTGCTCAAATAAACAATTAGAATTTTAAAAGCCGCATCTAAAAAACATTAATAAATACTTCATGAAAGTTCACTAGGCATATGTGAAATAAAAGGATAAAATACGAATTGTAGTTTCCTGGTAAGAATCTAGACTCTAGCAAAGCTACAGAAATCATTGAAATGATCATTCCTTTATGCACAGAAAACCAGGCACCCAACCCCCTATGCATCAGGCTGGTTGGACTCTGCACATACTCAGTAAACAGTGTTTGCTCTTTTGGACAGGAGGAGGGTGATGACTGCTGTGGTAGAGGCAGCACAGGACACTCTTTAATATGACCATCACACTAGGGGGATACCGTGGAGGTCACCTAAGTTCACTGAACCAGTTGGGATTAAGCCAAGATTCCATGGGGCTCCAAGTGTTGAAGCAGGACAGTAATCCAGACCAGGTTATACAGAGTCCTTAGCCATTAACCCAGTGACACTTTAAGGAGTGTAGTAAACAGATCTGATTTGTATTTTTAGAGAATAAAATACAGTGTGAAAAATAAATGAAATAAATTAAAGGGAGGTAAGAGTAAAGTCAGGAAAAGGGTCAGGAAGCTGCCAGAATAGTCTAGAGGAGGTGATGCTGGCTTATATCTGTGAGAGGTGAATTAGGAGGAAACTTTTAAGCAAAGGAGTCTTAGAAAACTTCTTTCATAAAATATACCAAAAACACCTGTCAGTAAGAATTTCTTTAAAGAAAGCATTTCTTACCTTAAGTCTAGTTCTTTCGTCCGGAGAAAATTTAAAATGGGTGCAAAAGCTGCTGGGTCTCTATCAATAAATATCTGTAAAGGACGAACTGTTTAATTTGTAAATTATAAATACAACTTCTAACTTTGATATCTGTAACACTAACTTAGGGAGCAAAGACTGAATTATTTAGATGCTACATTTCCTTATTCTACCCTTAAATTTTAACATTTCTAAAATTGAAATGCAGTTACAACTGTGTGCACTTAAGGGGGTAGTGTCTTTTTCCCCCTGAAAAGCTATTATTAGATTTTAATATGTAAGAAAATGATATCAAGTCAGTCAGTTCTCTCATTTTTTTATTGATATCTTTGATAAAAGTGACACCCAAGGGAAAATTTTTACCTGAAATATTCTAGAATTCAATATATACTCTTTTTACTATGATCAATTATGTATATACAATGAGTGAAGTTTACTAGCTTCATAAATTCTTGCTTTGTATTTATTCCAACCAATCAGAGGTTGAAGAAATACCACAGATTTGCTATGATCTTATTGCTGGTATCTTTTTTATACCCTCACATAGGAATGTCACCTTTTGCTGTTTTATTTCACCTGCAAATCTCACCACAGCAAATACACACCTCTGGTCACTTTGTTGCCTGCGAACAGAAAGCCTTTTTCCTTTTGAGAGCATCAGACTTGACGTGTTGTGCACAAGTAACTGCTTTTTAAATGTATAAACCATTGTTTTTGTACTGAAACATTTCCCTGATTCCACCATTTTTGTACAAGTTTATTTCTCCAAAATAAAAAATTGTAGAACTTTATTAATTTGCAACATCTTATACCATTCTAATCTAATATCCAAGTATTTTAGTGTTTACATTAATCTATTTACTGTTAAAGTTTTACTCACTGATTAAAAGAAATAACTTCTCTATTGACAATGTAAGCTCATACCCTATAATCATGAATATTTAAATTGCTATATGTAGCATTCCCTGTTTAGTGTTTGCTTATATAGAGAGATATTCTATACATGACAGTAAAATACTTTAAGTACATACATGCCACTTTCATTTAGTGGTTATTAAAATAATTAGTTTCCTATCTTATGAGTCACCATATAATGATGAAGCATTATAAGCATTAATCTAATTTATACACACACATTATTATACTCACAGCACCAGTTTCATCTCGAAGGGTTGAAATCCTTCCACTCAGCAAACTAGAAGTCATTAACAATAAGCCAGTCAGTATTGAAAATCTAAGTATGAATAAATGTCCTAATTCTTTATCAGATGCCAAAGGCTAGTGAATGAGTCTTCTTATCTCAAAAGTAAATTTTTAAAAATTCTATTTTAAGAGTTAAGATTTTTTATTTGATATAAAAATATTACTTTAACAGAGGAGGGAAATTTTACTATTTTGATAGGTAACAAGTGTATTAAAAGATCATACTAAAGAATTATATAAAATACCTGGAAAAAAAAGAATCTGGAATCCACATAAGAGTCTGTCTTGAGGTACTAAATCTGCAATTGAAAATTATCTGGTATTATAAATGAGGACGTGATTTGAAATTTCAGTGTTAACTTGCTCTAATATGCTGCCCAGTGATCAACAAGTTGTTTCAAAGCTATAGCTATTACCAATTTACATTTTTATCACTAATGGTTCACATTGTTGCCGTTGTGCATTTTTTAAAATACTACTTAAAAGTCAGGAATTCTCGAGCACAGCAAAATACACTGTATTCCAAGAACACTTGAATCCTTCTAGCTACACCAACCCTAAAACTCCACTACTTCTGCCTTCAGACTGAGTTGGCAAACTCCCATTTCTGAGGAGTGACTCATAAGCTATAGCAAATTCACACACACACACACACACACACACACACACACACACACAGTAATGTTTTCCCCAAAACAGTTTAATAGAAGGCACAGAAGGGGAGGGAAAGGCCAGAGAAGACAGGAGATTTCCATCTGTTTACTGAGAGTGCATCATAAGGTGTTTCAGTATCCAACACTCCACTGTCAAGTGCAATGTCTGGAACACATGGCTCTAAAAGTTAAGCAGACCCTTCAAAGCCATGCGCCAAGAAACTGAAAATAAGCAAAGCACTGCCCATCTACTGCACTGGGTCCACTGAAATTCTTCCAGATTACAAACAGCCCTTAATCAGGTGTGGAAAGAACGCTGCCCTTTCCTGCCCAGGCAAACGCACACCTTGTTAACCCGAGAAAAAGGTTGGCTGGTTCATCTACAACAGCCAAAGCACAAGGCCAGGCTTCTCACAAATAAATTCCTCAAGTGCACTCAAAGGTTAGGCACAGAAGGCCAGAGATGTTCCTCTGAGCCTGACACCTTACAAATGGGGAGGGGCAGAGGTCGGTATTCTAGGAAAGCAGCAGCTCCGCCTGGCTCTCGGAGATTCAGAGAGGCCCTCGAACCTTCCCTTTCCGTACCAGAGAGCACCAACTCGGGATCCCCCCGACATTCCCGCCAGGAGGGACCCTGCGTCCCCCACCTGGCTCTGCTTCAGCGACACGGGGTCGCCATCAACTCACTGAAGGCCACCCGCCCTATCCCGCTCCAAAGCCCGGTCCCACGGGCTCACCTGGTCCCCCCACGATCAGCCACCCCGCCGACTCACCTGGTCCCCCCCACGTTCAGCTGCACGATCTCGCCGCTGCCGGCCGCCGCCGCCGCGAAGCCGCCGCAGTGCCCTCCCGCCATGGCCCGCGGCTTGGGGCGCGCACGCCGCCCTCCCTCCCGGGCCCCGGCCGCGGAGCCTTCCCCGCCTCCCGGGCGATCGGGTGGGGATCTGGCGCGCCCGCCTCTTCCCCTGCGCTCCGGCGGCGCGGGAGGGCGGCCCGGCCTCCACCTCTCGCGGCCAGTAGGCCGCGGGGCCGGCCCGGGTCTCTCCGGGGCGATCGGCAGCCGCTGCCACCGACGCCGCCAGGATGCCGCCACCGCGGCTTGGGAGGAGGGGCCGTCGAGGCTCCGGAGGAGGGGTCGCCGCTGGGGACAAAACTCCGCGGCGTTCGCCCTGCGCCTGCTGGGGCCGCGGCGGCGGAGGCGGAGGCAGCGAGGGCCTGGGAGGAGCTTCCCACCCGCACAGCCATCACAGGGGGAGGCCCGGGGAGCGCTCTCCGGGCCGCTGCCGGCTGGGACGGAATTCCAGGCCTTTGCTCCTCGCCATGCCGTTCCAGCCCCTTCCCTTTTACATTTGACATCTGCTGGCGCCAGGAGTCAGAGTTCCCAGGTCGAGGACGGTGGGCACCTATATGGTCCCCCTCCTCCACGGCGATTTGGGCGAGGCAAGGGAAACGCCCCGGAGCTGGGGGGGCGTTGGCGCCTACACGTGAACTGTGCACACGCTGGGAAAATTGGAGGGACGGTGGGGATAAACATTCCTAGCGCGTGGCTCGGCCACCTCCTTACTTTATTTACCCTCCTCGATCTTGTTCCAGAACAAGGTTTCCGTGTCCCCGGCGCACAGAAGCCAATCGTGTGGCGCCGACTTTTGAGAAAGGAGAGATTTACTTGCCAGTCTACTGGCAACAGGATGGAAGGCCAGGCTCAAAAGTGGGTTCCTGACCCAGGATGTGGGGAGGAGAGATTTAAGGGGTCCAAGGGTGCACACGCGTTACCCCTAGGTTTGGTTCTGGATTTGGTTGGTAAAAGGTAATAGCACCTGGTTTTGCGGTTACAATCTCATTCCGACTCTCCTAAGCAGCGGTTTGGGTTTGCTGGTGGTGGTGGTGGTGGTGGTTGTGGTGGTGGTAGTGGTTGCTGCTGACCAGGGAAGGAAACAAAAAGACAAAAACAAGCTCAAAACCCCACTAGGCACTTGTGGCCAGAGAGCATAATCTGTATACTGGGGATTTTAAGAAATGTATTGAGACTTGTGTGAAGGCCCAGACATGGTCGGTCTTGGTGAATGTTTTGTGAGCACTTGAGAAGAATGTGCCATTTATTGTTGTTGAGTGGAATCTTCTATAAAGCCCACCTGGTGATTAGGGCTGGTGGTGGTGTTTAAATCCTCTGTATCTTTACGTTCCGTCTACTTGTTCGATCAATTATTGTGAGAGCGGTATCGAAACATCTGTCTGTAACTGTGGATTTGTGTATTTGTCATTGCAGTTTTCTCAGTTTGTTTCTTTCTGTATGTTTAAGTTCAGTTATTAGGTGAATAAATGTTTTTGATGGTTATGGTGTCCTAATGATAGGACTCCTTTATTGTTATGAAATGCTCTTCTTTACCCCTTAGGCAGTAGACACATCACGTCAATCTCTAACTCCGCTTTATCTTTTCTGTGTGTCGATCTCCCTTTCCTTTCCCTTAGGAGGAGGCCAGTCGTTGGATTTTATGGCACACCCTAAGTCCAGGATGATCTTATCTCAAGATCCCTAACTTAGTTACACCTGCAAAAATTCTGTTTCCAAATAATTCACATTCACAGGTTTCAGGAATTAGAATCTGGACATACCGTTCAACTCACTGTATGTCCCTACAAAATCTTTCACGCAAATATTCACAGCAGCTTTATTTGTATCATAACAGCCAAAGGGCAGAAACTATCCAACTCTTCATCATCAGGTAAAGAAATGAATGCATTCTTACAATGGAATACTCAGCAATAAAAAAGAATGAACTGCTTATACACACAAGACCCAGGATGTGTGTCAAAATAATTTGTATAAGAACCAACCAAACAAAAAGAGTATATAGTGTGTGATTCCATTATATAAAATTCTGAAAAATGTAAACCAGTCTTTGGTCATAGAAAGCAGATAGGCCTGTGGTTTTCTACAGGTGAGAGATGGGAATTATGGGAAGGGAATTACAGAGGGGCGCTGGGCAACTTTTCGATTGTGGCAATGGTTCTTTGGATGTATGTGTATGCTGAGACTTGCCAAAAGACACTTGAAGTAAGAACACTTGATTATATTTTAATTTTGCCTTAATAAACTGTCAAAAATGCTGCTTCCTCATGCATGCATTCTGCAATGCTTTAGTCATCGGGGTAATTCCTGGAAATACTGTTGAGCCACTCTCACACTCCTCGATTTATTTTCTGCCTTTCCTTTCTGCTATGTGCCACGGGAAACTGATTATTAGTAGGGACTGCACCACTAGGCGTCTTTGTCCTCTCTCTTCCGATCCATGTCAGCCAATGGGGGGTACCAGCAAGAGGTTGAGGACTCAGGGAGACAGTGGTCGGGGCGTTACCGTCCTGCCTCTCTGTAGTTCTGGAAGTGTCTGCGTGTGCCTGTGGCCGCGCTTCCTGTAATGCCCCCCGCTTTTGGAGTCTGGTTCTGATGAGGCTTCTGCAGACCGTGTCTGCGCCTCAAAGGAAGATGGCTTTCTGTTGTTCCTAGTCCTTGCGTCCTTTACCATCCCCTTTATGGGTCCCTTAAATCTGCCCATGCCGCTGTAAACAGTGCCTTCATTCCACTCCCTTCGCACACCTAAGGTAAAGCATAACATTTCTCAGCAATAATCCTCCTAATTATGCTAATACAATCTGCTAGGGTTTCCCAGACCCACAGTGGAGGTAAACATTGCATTCCTGGGCGGAGCTATTTCAATTCTCCTGTCTTTCTCTTCTTATTTCTAGACCAGTCATTGGGAAACTATGGCCCTAAAGGCCAAATCTGATCCCCCCAACTTTTTTGGGAACAAAGTTTCATTGAAACAGCCACACCTATGTGTACATGGCCGCCTTTGTTCTACACTGACAGAGGTGAGTAGTCATGACAGACACCATATGGCTTGTGAAGCCAAAAATACTTGTTTATCTGCCCTTTCATAGAAAATGTTTGTCACCTAGGCCATGGCCAGTGCCTTCCAATGCTTAATAGATCAGGCCCATAATTATATCTTTCCAAAGATCAGAGCTATCATAGCCATTAGACAACTAACTGGTAGGAGCTTTGAAATTAAAATCTAAACCTTCAATCAAATTCTTAGGCAGGACTTGCTCCCCACTTTGTCACCAGAGGTGGAAAGGCAGCAATATAATGACCTCCTTTCTCCTGTCCATAGGACTCTCCCAGGGCTGTGTACTCCTGGTGTTGTGCAACACTGAACAAGTAACATGGGCTAGTTATTGAAATAGTGTACAATAGGTGAGGACAGCCCATAAAGCTTGAAACCTTCAGTACAACCAGATATAAATATGTGCTTCCTACTTACAGAAAACCGAGTCCCCACAGTTTATATAAAGTGTAGGAAGAACGAAAACTCGGACTACTTTGGCTAATAACAGTAACATTTTTATTTTGGAACAATTTCTCTGATGATGATGTTTAATCTATTACGTAGAATACTTTGAAAAATCTTATATCACTAATGAGTAAAGGCTCTCCTACCCATTCGTTAATATACATTGAATTTTCATGAAAGGTTAATACGTTATTACACAAAAGTGCTTTGAAAACTGTGAAGTCAAATCCCATCCTATTATCACAGGTTATGTAAAAAAAAACAATTTGCCAAGTATTTAAATTATAACATTATGCCCCATGGTCTAGTTTGTCCCTACAAAAGAACAAAGGAAATGTTTCCCCTATAATTGATATTCTTCCCTGATCATCAATTAAGATGGAATTAGTTCTGCCTCACATTCTTAGAAGATGTGTCAACACGTTTCCTTATTTCAGGGGTGCCACATTTTCTTAAGATGTTTGCCAAAAGTCTGAGAGTCTCAGTGTCGTGGACTTCTTAATAAAATGAAGGCAGAGCAACTCAGGGGACTTCATTTCAGTAAGATGTTAAAATCAAAACTGGTTTTGGGGATGAGGGCCACTTAACAAGTACCACATTATACTTAATGTAGTAGGAAGTATGTGAACCAAGGAATCTATACAATTGTACATGAAATTTTGAAAAAGCATTTCCTAACTCTATGGTTTAAATAAGAAATAATATCACTGTACTTTAGGAGATGCAACAGACTGGTGATGTGAAGAAGAACCTCCGAAAAACTCCTCCAGAGATTATAACCAAGAAAACACCTAGACCCCAACCAAGGGCCCTCTGCACATCGCACAATCACAGCTAAGAAACCCACTGGTGGCATTAAGGTACCTGCAGGCGAGCAGAGGGTTAGACAAAAGAGAAATAAAGGGAAGAGTGGGGATGCAGCCTCTGGCCCCCACCTGGAACTCTCCCGCTGGGGGAGGAGGAGGAAGGTGGTGGCGGGAAAGGCTCCGGGCCTCACTGAGTCCATGGGACAGAAGAAAGGGGGCCCACAGGCAGGTGTGAGACACTGCCCCCACCTCACTGTGGCCCCAGGAGGTGCACACCAGTCCCCAAACCATAGCAGCCGGCCTTCACTCTGCTTCCCAGGGGAGGGGGAGCGGTTGGGTGGTGAGGAGCCGGGGTGCGGATGTTCCGGCCAGGAAGGAGGAGAGAGGGGGCTGCGTGCACGTTTGTCATCCTACAACCAGGACAATCTGAGAGACCAGCAAACAGGACTGACCCCAAAGCTCAGGGCAGAATCTGTGCATGGGGCAAACAGAGAACAGAAAGGCACAATCACACCCAAACTCCCTGCATGATCCCTGGAGCTGCAGGATAGAAACAAAGCCCCAAACATCCCTACCCCACAGACCACTGCCCGCCCAGTATCAGCAGCAAACCCAAAGAAATTAGAGCTGGGAGGGTTCAGAGAGGCTGCAAATATGAGAAACCAGAGAAAAGGAGCTCAAATTAAAGAGATGGGGACAGATGACCCATCAGAAACAGTGTTCAAAGCAACAATTATAAAATGCTTAAGGAGGTGAATGATAATTTCATCAGAGAGATAGCAAGCATTAAAGATGACTTACAAACCATTATAAAGAACCAGAGAGAGATAATGACCACATTAACTGAAATGAAGAACAGAATAAAAGTCACTAAACTAGATAAAATAGAAGTGCAAAAGGAAAAGCCAGCAGAAAACACCCAGTTAGAATAGATAGACAACAAGAATCCAAGCAAATGAGAATGGTTTGAGATTCTTCTGGAACAATATTAAGCATAAGAATATTAGAAACATAGGTCTACCAGAAGGTGCATAGGAAAAGGAAGGGATCAAGAAATCATTTGAAGAAATAATGACTGAAAATTGTCCTAACCTGGTGAAGGAAATAGACATACAAGTCCAGGATGCACAGAGAATCCCAAACAAGATGATCCAAATCAGGAATACACTGAGACACATCATAATTAAAATGGCTACAGTTAAAGAAAAAGAAAATTCTAAAAACAGCAAGAGAAATACAAGTAGTAACTTATAAAGGGACACCCATTTGACTCTCAGCTGATTTCTCACCAGAAACATCATAGGCCAGAAGGGACTGGCAGGAAATACTCAACGTGATGCAAACCAAGGATCTACAACCAAGAATAATGCATCCAGCAAGGCTAGCATTCAGAATTGAAGGACAGATAAAGAGCTTCTCAGATAAGAAAAAGCTAAAGGAATCCATCACCACCAAACCAGGACTATAAAGAATGTTAGATGGGAGAAGGGACGGGAGAGTGGGTAAAATAAGGGAAAAGGATGGAGAAATTTAGTTGGATTGTTAACAGAAAACTGAAAGCAACAAAGAAACAAAACTCATGGACACAGTCAGTAATTCAGTAGTTACCTGAGGGCAAGTGGGGTGGGTAGTGGGGGAGAAGGGACAGGGACACAAATATATGGTGATGAAAAGAGAACTGACTCTGGGTGATGAACTCATAACACAACACATAGATGATGTATTGTAGAACTGTACACCTGGGACCTAGGTAGTATTTACTAACCAATGCCATCCCAATAAATTAAAAATAAAGAAATAGTATCATTGTACTTTAAAACTGATCTCCTTTTTTGTAATCAGGAATCTTTTTTTTTCAGCTGTGTTGACATAATGAACAGAAAAAGTGAGTAAAACAAGATTTTTGTTAACATAGCAACCACAGTATTAGGCTACTTAAATGAATAAATATGTCAATGCTAAATGTAATTTGAATATCAGACGTTTCCATAAGACTCTGAAAGGTTGGTCTAGGGAAATTTTCGTCTTGTTTTATAACCATTATTTTGAAAACCATTATGTACGGAGAGGAGTATCACTTCTCCACCCAGCACATTCTAATTATTCTTTTTCTGGTTCATCAAATTGCTCAGGCTCGATATCACTGCATAACAATTTATTATAATAAGAGTGTTAAGCTCCTTTTCTGAGGTCCTGAGAATGCATTAAAGAGACATTTTGCAGACAACATATAAAGAACTTTCTCCCAAAATTTTCCATGAGTATTGGTAAGTAGCAGGTTTTAATGTGAATAACATTTTCTCATCACAGGGATCACTGTTTACATAAGTCTAATGTTCAGTTAATTCTATCAGTGGAATAAAAATTACTTGTTCACCATACAGCTGTAGCAGAGATCAAAATAATAAATGACACATCAAATGCTGTTTAAATGATATTCTGACTCCATTCCTTCTCTGCAGAAATGACTTGTCTTATATGCCACACACACCCATTGCCCAGACTGGTAACTAGAGGCTGCTGGTGCTCAGTGAATTCTGTGGACAGAACCATATCCCAGATATTATAGCAAAGGTTTTCCAGACATCCAGTTCCAGGCGTCATTATGTAATACTGTCGATCTACTTCCCTAGGGATGATACGTTGTTTCTTTTCTGTCCAATCCCAACAGCTTGCATCCCAGGGATAACAAATTCTCTTTTTCTCTCTAGCAATTGGTTTATTAGATAGAGAGCATTACTAAGGCCTCACCTTCCAGTCGAATGTCCTGCCATATTTAGTGTTCATCACCGTTTACATACAGACTCATTTCTTTACCTTGATTTCTGCTAGACCTGACCAATGACATTTGAAGACAAGTGATTTCAGTAGTGATTAGAATGTCCAACAGTTTTTTGGGTGAGGGGGTAATAGGGCCACGAGCTGCTTCCAATCACACCCAGAGCGCTGTTTGGACAACACATCTTCTTGATTTAGGGCCACGTGAAGCACAAACGTCAGCTGTTCGCATCACCTCTTGTCCCACACGTTGGTGGTAATTCTCTCATGCCATCAAATAGATAACCAGGTGATACGCATGGCCTGTATGTTGTGACTAGAGTAATAGCTATAACTGATCACCTATACGGGTGCTGTGTCCCCCTCTTTTGTGCAGTTAAACAGGTGCGGGGGCAGTTCTTCAGGTAGGGCTTGCAGAACAAAGGAACGTGATCTTCATTCCGTGGAGCAAACAAGTCCCAAGGTTTTTTCCCTCACACTGGCTGTTAGTTATCTCCAGATCTTGGTCACAAGAAATACGTGGAGATGGGCCACAGTGACAGTGTAGTATACAAGCCTTTTTTGTGACCGTTTCTCTGGAATTGGTTTCTTAGTGTGAAACAGAAACTGTTCTCCAGTTTCATGATTTTTCATTCTGAGGAGGATTAAAGTGTGAGAAAATTGCAATCATTTTGATTGAATTGTTATAAAATACTTTAGTCCTCACCTAGTTCATATCTTTAAATTGAAACAAACTGAATCACATAAAAAAAAAAAAGCAGGAGAAAAGGAGGGGGGGAGATACAAACGAAAAATAAAGAACAACTAAACAACTAATAAAAAGCAATTTGCTAGAAAATAATAGGGTAAAATACCTAGCAAAACAGTAGGGTAAAATCTATGTCAATAATTCCATTAACTACAAATGGTCTAAATACCTCCATCAAAAAGCAGGGATTGGTAGATTGTATTAAGAAAATTCAAGACCCAAGTATGTGCTGTCCATAACCCACGTAAGTAAACAATACACAGGTGACGTGAAAATCAAAAGGTGGAAAAAGATAAACAATGTGTGCCCGTTATTGATCTGTAGCCTCTCAGGTCCACATTTAGACTTTATTGGCTCGTTGAGGAAAATACCCGAGTCCTGCGTCTGTGTATTTATTTGCCCGCGCGCACAAAGCGAAGTTGTTTTTCATCGGCAGAGGGCGCTGAGGAGACGCTGCAGGATGAAGGGGCGGTCCCCACGGGCCCAGGTGTCCCCGGAGAGGCTGCTGGGAGCCCGGTCGCAGGGGAGCCCGGCTGCCTGGAGCTTGGCGCTGGAGGTGTCCCCGAGCCCGGGGCCAGGACTCGCTTCTGGAGTGGTGAGATTTGTTTAACTTTTTATGTCATGCAAGTTGCGCTATTCCTGTTTTTCCGCCCCAGTAGCTCTCTCTCCTGCTTCGAAACTTCTCGAATTGGGTGCGCGACGCACTGTTGACACGAACGTTGTGTCTGGGTCCTCGTCGTGGGTTGGGTCCTTGACGTGCACGCCGGAACTTGTCGGTGTCATTGCCTCTTGCTTCGCCACCCTTTCCAGCCCAAACGAGGGGTCACGTGGCAGGCCTTGCCCCGTGCACGTTATTAAATGTGTTTACAGAATTCCTGATGGGAAAACTGTGTGTGGCCCTCGCGTCTTGGGCCTCCCGCAGCTCCTGGATCCAGTTAACCAGAGTTGGAGGTACCGCTGGGCCTCGTCAACTTCCGTATCAGCACGCCTGGAAATAGTTCCTGTGCTACTCTGCAGTTTTAAACTCACACGTCTCACAAAATTCAACACAATCAGGGCCTAATTTATCAAAATGAGTTATTGGCAACACAATGAATGTTCTTTTTGTGTGTGAATTATAGCAGCATTGGTTAATTGCTTAAAATCTGCAAACCTGTGGGAAACATTTGCAATAAATTGGTTTTTGCAGACATGCCGCAGTAATAAATAAGTCGTTCTGGTGATTAATAGAAGGGCTCTTTCTTTTGATTTTGTTCCCTGGTAATTAGAAAAAATTTTAAACAGCCCAAAGACAAGTGAGAGAAATCTCAAACTGACATCTGCCAACGTAGCCCCCGTCAGAACCCAAATGCGCCGAGGGACCCCAAGGGTTTGCGCTGTCATTTCCACACTTGAAATCCTTTCTGTGGCAAATGACAGAATTTAGATAAAGGAAGCAAGTCACGAAAGTTTAGGGCTTGTACCCCTGGGAGTGAATGTACTTTGAGGTTCGGTCGGGTCACAGAGAGGCGAGGGAAACCAGCACATGTCCCCACAGAGCCTGCCTCTTTGACATAAAAATTACTTCGAGCCCAAAGCAGCAAACCCAGGAAAAGCATCGGCCCCTTTGCTGCCTGGAGGCAGGAAGTAATTCTCCTTTTGCTGGAGACACTCAGTCCAGAGAGCTCTGGAAGAATCTGCAAACACCGTCCTCCCTCCGTTCTCTCCCACACGTTTGCTTTGCTTCAGTGCGCCATGCTTGGAAGCCCTGAAACGCCTGCGCCGTGTCCTGTCCTTTCCCTGGAATGTGCCGTGTGGTCTGTTGAAGGTGTTGTAGAAGCTGGACTCTAAGCTGCCATTTCAAGGGACTTTGATTTAGCCGAGGAGGGGTTCGTCAGGGCATGTGATATGAGCAAGATACAGAAAGCCCCTCCTAGGCTGACCAGACGAACCGTCCTAAACGGGACCGAAAACAATGGTACTGAACGCGTCTGGTCAGCCTAGTGTCACAGGCCTAAATTCAAGGTGTCAGGCTGTTTTCTGTCCCATTTAAAACGGTACGTTAGGTCGGCCTAGTCGCCTTCCCTCCCGAGGTTTACTGACAGAGCCATCGGAAATAAACTAACCAGCCCACCGATGTCCAGTGACAATGACAGCATGATGGTCTGACATCATACATATGGCACGTTAAAAGGGCGGAGGAGACCGTGGGGTCACGGTGGTTGTGTCAGGGTCTGATTTTAGATAGGTCAGGAAAGAACTTTTTAAAGAGCTGACACCTGAGTAGCAACAGAGCTTGGATCCATGTGTTGTGCTGTGACGCTTTTGTTTAGAGGAAAAACCAAAAGGGGGACACTTGCCTCCTGGGGACATGTACGGTTGGGTATGTAAAAAGACAGTGTCACACGTAAGAAGTCGTGTTTTCTCTTCCTGGAGATGCAGCACCTTGCCGGACACTTGAATTACCTGGACTGCAGGGTGTATGATTTCCGAGGTCTCTTTCAGCTCTTACCTCAACAACTCTGAATTCACTCTGTAAGTAATTCATTTTCATATTTTCCCTTAACATTCAATAACGTCGGAATGAGTGATGCAGGCAGACAAAATTGAATTGCAGAGTCATCATTTACATTAGCCAAATTAGAGGAGGGCATTATAAATAACCTTACCTAAAAAAGATACAAGTTTTGTTTTATAATGACTCATGGGTCAATATTTGTAAATCCTATTAAATAACTTTAAAAAAATGCCTAGTGACACAGAATCATTCTTTATTTTCTAGCTTCAGAGCAGACTGTAATTAGATTAACATCTTTTTGATCAGTGAATAGCCTCTAAGTGTAGGTGGCATCACCTTGGCAGCTAGTAGAACAAATACTTAAAAGCGATACACTTTCTATTTTGTGACTGTGAGTACTAGTAGTATTCGATTTCATGGGACTAAAAGAAATACCCAGAGAAATGTTACCTATGAGAAGCTCTTCCTTTTATCCATCCATGGTGCTTACAAAATAAATAGTTATCTCTAAGTAATTATGGCGTGTTAAGTAATGACAACCGCAGTAATAGCCAACATGTGTCAGGCACTTCATGTATTTATTTATTTTCATCGTTTTGGCAACCCTATGAAATGCTGCTGTTATGATTCATCGCCTTTTCGGATGAGGACATTGAAACAGAGACAACCCCCTCCCCCGACCCCGCATCACAACCCCTCGTTGATAGCAGAGCAGGCTTTTAAACCAGGTGTTCTGAATCGTAATTCAGGTTCTTAGCCACAGACGGTACTTTGCAGGTGTTTTCCATCTGATGGATGGGACATGGTGTTTATCTTGGTGTGAATCTAGTTTGTTCTTTCCATCTTTGCCCTGTGCCCACTGCCCTCTCCCTCCCGTAACCCCTCCCCCACCCCTCCTATGGCCGGGGGTGGGGGGTGGGGGGTGGGGGGCTCTTCTGCTGTGCTCTTAAGTGTCAAGACTGAGCTGGTTGCCAGAGTGTAAAAATAAAAGGTTTAGGATCACGAGAGTTATTTTGCATGCAAACTTCAAGACTCGAAGCTTCTTTTTACCGCTCTGTCTTTAACTAGCTATTGGGTTACACGAGGTTGCCATTCAAAATATTAATATAATGGTTAAGGTAGGTTAAAAACAACTATTTTAAACATCTTGTACATCAAGGTATTAAGCAAGAAGCTGTCTTTGCACGAAATGTCCACTGGGTGGCAGGTTTTCATAAAAAGTAGGTCGGACTACATCTCGTTCCATAGTTTCCAAAAATTCATAAGGACCAAATGAACCATTTGTTTGGGGCTGTTAACTAGTTAATCGTTGGGTTTCTTAAAGGAGGGACTGTACTGTATTTAATATCCTTTCAAAACAGAGCCTGATAACAGCTTGATAATACACCCTTTTAAACAAGAACGGACTTTGAAACGCATTTTACAAATAAACTAGGTCCTAGCATCCATACATGGCATTTGTGCAGACTTGTAAAACTGCTTTTGAACCTTTAAAGTCAAGCTATAGTGATAAAAAGCCTATGGTCTTACATCCAAGAACTTTATACTGAAAGCATTCTAATTGTTTACAAAAGGGACCAACACAGCATTATGTACTATGAAGCTTATTTGCATGACTTCCTTTCCAACATGCTTAAAATTTTCACATTAATGATACATTTCCTCCCATTAAGAACCTTCAGAATTAAAATTTAAGACCAGCTCAAAGTTACTCATTTGGTTAGTGCTATAATTAAAAAGAAAAAAAAGAAAAAAAAAGGTATTTCTGAAAACTACTCATTTAAATGCTGTTTCTGTAAAAGTGTGTTTGGGGCATCTGTCAGCAGACGTGCAGTCCCCGCCGTAGGTACGGACATGGCCATCAGGGAGCCCCGTGCCCGACACCAAGTCCCCGTGGCCTTGCGCACCCCTCAGCACGGCTGAGTAGCACACAGCGCCCTTCCTTCTCTTCCTTTCTTTTTGTTTCTTCTTTCATCGGCCCTCCTGTGGGCTGGGCCTTAGTGGGCAGGCACGCTAGTCCAGGTGTTTCTGAGACTCACGGATGCTCAATGCCCTGACCTTCTGCCTTTGGGAGACGCTCTGAGCTCTGGTTCACTGGCTCTGAACATGTAAATGCGCCAATCTGTGTGTTTGCAAATGTGCTTTGAAACGATCGATCGGGTCAGTAGTTTGCCCTGATTGTGAGAAAGAAACGATTCTGCCGCTGTCCCTCACATTTAAATGTCAGTGATTTCCCATTTACTAGCTCCTGTTTTATCCGCGGAACTGAATCTCTGACGTTAAATTTGTGAGGTACAGATACCTCAATATTGTTGAACTCTGATCCTGTTTCAGCACACATGACACACAAAACAAATACGACGAAGCCCAGCGAGGTGTCTGCTCCATCAGCGAGCTATTGCACACGCCTCCAAGGTGAACTCCCCAGGGGCAGTTTATATACCAGTTTTGACAACAGTTCTCAAACATGAAACTTAAATGTAAACATCAGTACTTTATCTTATTTTATACCTGTACTAGAATTAAGCAGTGCTTTATGTTGAAATGTCATTATTTCCTTATCAGAAAAAAATGAAAGGAAACAAAGTAAAGAATCAACTACTGATGTTAGTGGGTCAGAGGGATATTGAGTATCCACTTAGGGCTAAAAATGTAGTAGATACTCATTAACATCCTGTGCTGATTAATTGATTGACTGATAATACTTATTTCTGTCTACTAGCATGTGTGAGTGTGTGTATTTTAATTCACTGCAAGGGCTAATGTGAGTGCACATCAGTAATTGACTTTTATTTGTGTTTTGCCAACTATGTTGTCTCAATGCCTGGGATTCTATAAGATGTGGGTTAACATTAACTTTAAATATAACTATAATAAACATTTAGTCAAGTCCTGCGTGACCTGTAGAGTCGCTGAGTTTCTGGTGTGCTGACTCTGAGAGTTTTTAAATTACATGGCTCACTGACTACCATGAAATAACTCACAACTTTTGGCAAAAGAAGACATACAGTGAGCGTTTGGCTAATGAAAGAGGACATGATATAACTGTGTCAAAATGCACAGTGTAGTAGCATCACAGTGACAAGTGCCACAATGCACAGCAAATATCCAGGTAAAGCCCCTTCCTCTACAGAATATCTACCTCTAATTTTCTTTAAATAAATGTGTCACGATTTTTTTCTTTGAACCGAAAACCAACACAAGTTCTCAATGCAATTTTCAATACCTAAGTCATTTCTCCTTATAATTTTGAGGTACAGAATAATTACCATTTTTCTTTTTCTATAGCTCCATGGAGAAGTTATATGATAATAGCGAAGCTACATTTCAGAGAAATGCTCATCAAATTCACTTAATATTTAGATTTCACGTTCCCCTGTTGGCTGGTTATTATAGAAATGATAAAAGTCAGCACTGAAGGCCCTAGTTCATTCATCTAATGATTTTTCTTCCATCCCATAACGCCCCATTCCAGTTTTACTTAGTGTTTTGGGCTTTTCTTATCCATTCTGTGGCCTTGGTGTAGGCTGAGGGTTGGAGAGATCTGGCTTCTTTGGAAATGTGAAGTCATATGAATGATGTGGCAAAGATGCTCTAATGAACATACCTGCAGATGTCATTGTGCACACTTGCCCAGAGGTCCCAGTAGCAGAGAAGGCCTGTGTTGGTGCTAAACTGGTGGTTTCCTCTTAGATTTTTTTAAATTTTCATCCTTGAGTTCCCTCAACTTGAATTTGGAGAAAAATTTAGATAATTGCCATGGTAAATTGGGGGGCTTATCTTCCCATGGAACGTCACCATGTCATCTTCATGGGTCTTTGGATCTCGGGCTTTGGAGGAAGGACTGCGGGTAAGAATTTAGCCATTGAAAGAGGCGACTTTGTATTTTGAGTAGACAGTTTGCTGTCCCTTTAACCTCGCTCTGATAGGGCCAAACCCTGTTCTAGTTCACGCCCAAGGCTGCCCTTACACTTGAACTGGGAATCACTGCCCTCAGGTGCAGGTCTCTGTTCTGGGCTCTGAAATAGGTGGAGGCCCTTTGGTCCCTGAAAAGACGAGGAGGGGAGTCTGCTATTGGTTGTTTTTAAACAGGAACAACAAAAACAGGAAGGGAAAGGAGAATTATGTACAGACTATTTTTCTTTAAATTTATTTTAAAATGGTAATGGTTAACACTGGTTATTATAATGTGATCAAGACATAAAGGTTTCTATCAATTATGAAAGAAGGACTCAGTTAAGTAGTTTACCTATTATTTATATATTGTTTTCAAATGGCAGTTACTGTCCCGATTCTCTTTTAAGGAAAAGCCACCCACCACACTGTATTTGCTCTGTCAAAAATGGCTAATTGGAGACAGAGTTACGTATTTTGCTCACTTACCCAGCGGACTGAGCGGGGCCTGAGTTTTCAACCCCCCAGTTCTGTTGCTTTACAGCAATTTGAAGTGACCCCGGTTCTTGGTTAAGTCCAGGGCCTGGGTTTCATCCATAATGTTTCCCTCCCATACTGTTGAAGTGACAGAAAGACTCGGACGACATTGGGAGCAGCCAGTAGCATCCGTCAACCAAGGCTTCCCTGACAGTGTGCCATTTACCCATAACGTGAGGCCATTGATAGCTTTACCTGTCCGCGTGTCAGTGCTTTCAAAAGCACATGTGTCAGAATGGCCTGAAATAGGACCTTTCTGTGTTCAGTGCCTGGATTCACGCTCGGCGTCAAGGACCAGGAAGGGGATGAGTGTCACCCTTCCTACGGGCCCACGCGTCAGCCTGGCCTTGCTGCACAGACGCCGGCACACACGGGGGACTCCGTTTCTCAGGACACAGCAGGCAGCATGTGCATCTCGGTCTGTGGGCTTCCCTTGGTCCCCAGTTCCACGGAGGGGGTGGTCCTGCAGGACTTGGGTGCCTGCTGCACGCAGAGCCAGTTAGTACTGCGCTGAAACACCAAGCTGAGGGGACCCCAGTGTTCCAAGGAGTCTGCTGGCAGGTCCATTTGTCCTTTGCCCCAAAGGGAGGCTCTGTCTTTGCTCATCAGGCTACAGATCTGCCCTCCGTCCCAGAGGGAAAACACTCTCTGTTGTTCATGGCTGTTTGCTCGACAAACATTCTTGGAAGACAGAATGGAGTAAAATCTGTCATGAGACACACAAAATTGTGACAGGCCCATGGAGAACTGTCTCCCATGGTGTGTGTGTGTGTGTGTGTGTGTGTGTGTGTGTGTGTGAAGATATGTTCAGTAGACTCTCCATTTACTGGAACTCAAGCAACCAGCAAAAGAATCAAAGAAATAATCCCACATTTATCCCGCATGGATGCCAGTTAACAGAGAGTGTACTTATATTTATCTGGCATCTACCTATCCTCATGGGTGCCGAGTAACTGAGAGTCCCTTGTATATTTTTATATCTACTTATCATTTAATTCTCCCCCCAATTCTATGAACACAGCCCATAATTTTCGAGATTTCAAGCAACAGTGTCAGCTAAGAATTTTGCCTGATGTCACAGAGATTGTAAGGGACAGATTCAGAAATTCAACCCTTTGTTCCACTCAGCAGCCCGTAATCTTTCTAATCAACCAACACACACGTTGCCATGAAAATAGAGGGGAAAAATACACGTGTCCTGTGACACCAGGTTCTAGAAAGAAGGCCCTTTGGCTTTTTGTATTACTTACACTAGAATTCAAGAAGTATCTGTGTTGCTTGTCTCCTTATAATTCGACGTGTTACAAATTAGATTGTGGGTAACACCGCCATTCCAACAAGTATATGAAGTGATGGTCATTGAAGTGATATGATCCCTCCCCCCACACCCTTCAATCAAACCAATTGCTCAGTGTAATTATAATCTTGGAAGATACAGTTAAAAAGATGTTGAATTAAATTGAGCTCTAAAAATTGCTCACCTCATGATTTCTTCTGATTACATCTTGGCATAATTCCCCCACATTTCAATATATAATTTAGGGATAATGTATAATTCGTGTTGGAACTATTCAGTCTTTCCACATTTGAATGGGAGGCCAATTTTATTAGTAATAACTATAATAACTCTGCTAAATTGGTTGTAGGACTTTGTTGCTCATTAGGAAATTATTTTTCAGCAGGAACATATTACCTTTATATGTTTAATTCAAGTTTTAAGTAGGACATTTATTAGCAATGCAAGTGTTTACAAGGAGATAATTTTTACAGATATTATAGTCAGGTTCTAATCAGACCATTATTTCCCATGGTGTTCAACTCAAAAGCTTATTTTTCTAAGCTTTATTTTTAGGAACACTCTGTGTCTGCAGGAGATTTAAAAAATATACATGCAATGATGTTTAGACCCAGTCTATCAAAATACCAGAGAAGGGACATGGCTCCTTCTAATTTTATCACATAGTGCTTTGTTATTACATTTTATGGGGGGAGGGGGGAATGTTTTTGTAAAAACGTATCACTGCAAATAGGTACACTAACACTGAGACCCCTCGCATACTAACCTAAATGATCATTGCCCTAACAGGAGGCTCTCTAGCGAAATACATAGGGGGAAGAGCTCAAATTAGCAGACTGCAATTTGAAGAAAATCAGGGACTTGTCCAAGTCAGATGGTTATAGTACATGATTCTATAATGAAACGTCCAGGCCAATCGGCTTTGTCCTTTCACATCCTCTTTGCCTGGTCATATTGTCACCATCATCACCAGGATGACGATTTTACCAAAGGACAGATATTGATACAGATATTATAGGTTAACAGAGATCTTTGTCAGGCCTTCCTCCTCCTGCTGCCCAACAAACATCCTACGAACTCTGCCAGGAAAATTCTGCCTATGATTGCAGAATGGAGAACTCCCAGAAAAGCAGGGATGCCCACTGATTGCTTACAGACGTGAAGTCCAGGCAAATTATATGACACCTTGAATTGACTCTCAACATACATTGAAAAAGAACCATTCGATTGAGAACAAAACAAAACCATCAGTGTTTGCTACAAGGTTCTGTACCTCACGCCTACGCTTTTAGCATCTGACCCTCCTCAGCCCTGTCGCTGCTGAGGGACAGGCAGCGTGGCTTTAGCTTGACACACTTGGGTTCGCCGTGGTCCGACTGAAGGACTTCCTGCCTTCTAAACAGTAAAAATCGTCGTTGCGGGTGTCTGGATCTCGGGTAGAGGCAGGTCTCCTTATTGCTTTTAAGCTTCAGAATGTCTTTGTACTGGCATAAACTCTGGAAGAGAAACGTACCGGTTTTCGGGGGCAGGCTTTGAACCACTTCTGAATTTTGAGCCCAATTACAGAATGAATGAAATGCGGGCAGAGGGGGCACGTTTGCCTCTTGAAAGCTTTATGGAGTCTGTCTGCTTATTTACATCTGAAAACATTTGTGACCAAAGACATTCTGTGCTAAACAGGCAGCGGTCCCGCACGGTTCACTTGAACCTTCTTAGTTCCGGAGCAGAGAGAGCGGTGTCAACGGCTCCTCCGACTGATGATGTGGGAGAAGCGAGCGTGCTCAGTTGTCCCGAGCTCCACGGCAGCAGTTCGGCAGCTGGCCACCAGGCCGTTTGTCACTCTTCTGTCTTACAGGGCCTGCCACTTCCCTTCAGTTTGGATCTATCAGAAATTCCTGCAATTGGACGGAACCAAGGTCTCTCCATCTGTCCTGCACCCACACCCACAAAGCCAGAGACCTTTCTTGGGGAGACAGGGCTGTTCTTCATAGTAACTCATCTTTATCTTATGTGTTTGTTTGTTTATTGGGTGAGCCTAGAAAGATATTTTAAAAATACGTTTCTGCACTTTTTTCTCTCCTTTCAAACAAAACAAAAGAAAGCACCACCAGCACAGGGCCACACAGTTCCACGACGCTCCGGGGTGGGCGTCAGCGGTGTAACAGAACCAAGCAGGGGCTGCGGCGGGGTGGGGTGCGGAATCTAACCAGAGTCCTTGCTTGCCTCTGGCTTGAACTCACAATGTGGCCACAGTGGTTTGTCACCTCATTCTGTAAAGTAAACGGGTTGGATGCAGTGATTGCCGACGTCCGACTTTGTCACCTTCGGGCGGTACTGGCTTCGCTGCTGCTTGCGCGCCGAGCCGTCGGGGTGGCCGCTGTTAGCTGCGTGGCTGCGTGTGGGGTGCGTCCTCCAAGAAACCGGGAGAGGAAAGCTAAGGTCAGCATCGGCGTGCCATGGCCACTCCCGTGCAGCCTGCAGTGGCAGGGCCACAGCGACCGGGTACCACCGCTGCTCACTGCCTTCCCGCCCGGTCCAGTCCCCGCGTACATCTGAAGGGACCGGCCCTGCAGTCCCCTTCACAGGCCTGTTCATCACAACCAATCCAAACGGCCAGCGGGTTCCAGGGGGCAGCCATGTTTGTCTTTCAAGCAATTTTAATGGAGGCGTCTGGTATCCGAAAGCCGAGTCTGGCATATTGGCGACAGGAACTAAAAAAGAGAACAGGGGAGCTTACAGCCGACGGTCCGAGGTGCGGCGGCAATCACTGGCTCGCTCGGTGCTCTTGGACGTAGAGCAGAAGGGCACCTGGTAGCAGCAGGGGACTTCCACCGCTGTCTTCACATCGTGCTCCTTTGACAGTTTCTCTGCAGTGTCCCAGCGGTGACCGAGGTAAGTGGGAAGGTGTCACTTGGGCACCGCAGCTGCCCTGTCGGCAAGTAGACTTCTGTGTGATTCTCAAGAAGACAGAATTCTCCACATTTCAGACGCAGACTGCTTTACTGCCTTATTGACACCGATACGCCTTTAATGAGCTGACCGGTGACAACAAGGAAGGCCTAGGGTCACCAGGTGGCTGTGGGCTGCCGAGTTTTAGCAGAAGCAGGGACTACAACCAGAAGACAGGTGTTTGGCCAATTCTGTGTGTCCGACTGTTTCCTCATTTGCATGTGTTGTGTGAGTCCATAGTTCCCTAAATTCGTCTAAAGTTAATGGACAGAGAGGGCTCGCTGGTCCTTCCGGAGGCCCCTCTCCCTGGCTTGCGGATGGCTGTCTTCTTGCTGTGGGTGTCTCAGTGGCTCTCGAGTGTTCTGATCTCCTCTTCTGACAAGGACAGCAGTCAGGCTGCGTTAGGATCAATCGTAATGACCTTGTTTTAATTTGATTACCTCCTAAAGGCCCTATCTCTATATCGACAGTCATGTTCACTGGTACTAGGGAGTTCAACATGTAAATGTGGGGGGACACAATTCAGCCCATAACAGGC
The DNA here is from genome assembly GCA_004026885.1 of Lyroderma lyra. Classification (NCBI taxonomy): domain Eukaryota; kingdom Metazoa; phylum Chordata; class Mammalia; order Chiroptera; family Megadermatidae; genus Lyroderma; species Lyroderma lyra. Next base: position 441,771 of record PVJL010000200.1, on the reverse strand, counting down.
CTTTGTCTTGTAACAAAGGGAAAAATAAACATAAATTTAGAGCTAAATGGAGATTGGACCTCTGATACATGTCATATTCCCAGGTAGGGTTAAGATTTTCAATCAGCCTATTAGGAAAAATTAGCTGGTTGTTTATTTTCTTTTTCTTTGACATCTAGACTGATTCCTAAATTTCCTTAAAGGAGTAAAAGAATGTCTCCTCGGGGACTATTTGAGTAGTATGTCCTCTCAGATCTGGAGAAACTGAGAAACTTTAATGATTCTGATGGTGGCTTTAATGTACCATTATGATCAGTTATAAAAGGAAGATGAGATGCTATAGTTTTGTTGGTTTGAGAAATAACGACATTATGAAGCTAAACACTAGGGAGAAAGTCATGGAAAAGGGAGATGAAACTCAGATGCTTGTCCTGGGGAGGGGCGCACAGGGTTGGGGTGGTGGGGCTCCAACAAGACCATCTTGGGACACCTGGCACGCGCCTTCTCACCAGTGCCTGCTGATGCCTCTCTGCCAAGGCAGACGGTGGCTTAAGTACCCTTTACAGGGACAGGAATTAGCCTGTCCTGTTGGGCCTCGTCCCAATTCAATGAAATACTCCCCGTGAGAGAAGTTGGGGTAACCCGCTGCTTTCAGTTTTTTCCAGGGTACCTTTGTGTGGCCTCGCCAGCACAGTGGCCCGAGGGTAGGCGCGCTTCTCCCACGGTGTCACGGGGCTTCCAGGGACAGCCAGCGTCCCAAGAGCTGTCCGTATCCTAGCCTCAGGAACCGTAGCCTCCCTCTTGTACTGCGTTCTGTTGGTCAAGCTAATCACTGAGGCCAGGGCACGTTAACCAACGGGGGGTTCACAATCGACTTCTCCGTGAAAGAAATGCCAGAAAATGTGTTAGTGTCTTTAATGGCCATGGAATGCCACCCATAAACAAAAGTCATCCGGGGGAGTAGGACACTGAAGCCAAAGGTGCCTTTAAAAGTATTAAGCTCTTTCCTCCCACCCCTTAGTCTCAGAAATGCTATTTCCATAGCTGGAGAGGGTTTTGGTCTATCTGACCAGCCCCTGTGCTGGACACCCAGTTTTCTGGTACTCACTAAGTGCTAATGTGCAGGGCGTGACCCATAAACTCCCAGTGGCTGGCAGGCCTGCTCTGGGGGCAGACGTCTCCACTTCGGCGATAGACTCTGGTAGCTCGGGGACAGAGGCGACGACCCGAAACTTCTGCAAGGCTTAGTTGTGAGGTATTTGGGGCTCATTGAGGGGCGTGCGGGAGGGTGCTGACGTACCCTGCAGCCAATGAAAGGATAGTCCAAGTTTTGAAAACAGATAGCAGAACCAATGCTAAGAGTATACAGAAGTTCACGTGATGAACAACGAGATGTCTCTTAATGAAGATGACACAAAAGAAGAACAGATCGGGGGGTTCCCTGGTGGGGCAGTGGCTAGGCTTCAGTGCTCTCCATGCCGTGGCCTGGGTTCGATTCCCAGCCACACACACACACACAAAGAAGGACAGATGGTTAAATGTAGGGTTATTGGCGTCCTGGAGTGAGGGCAGGGAAAAGATAGGGAAAGACAAAGGCGGAGATAGAGAGGTTGAGATGCGCACGATATGCAGAAAGCGCGCTGCCTCGACTCCTCTGTACAGTGCGATGAGGTTTAAATTTATTGATGAATATTGTTTAACTCCGAAAGACACAGATAGACCTAGAGAGATGCAGACAAAAGGAGCAGAGCACAGCAGTTAGAGACACATAAATGAATGGATCACCACCGCCCCGCCCCATCCCCGCCCCAGGCACACATCCATACAAACCATACTTAGGAATGCAAAAGGACTCACTCACTGTACGTACTTTTGGAATGAAGTGAGCTATTAACCAATTAATGAATAACTATGTTTTCCATGAAGAGAGGCGATAGATCCAAGGCTGACAGGACTCAGAAACTCCGATGAAAATGTACTGACACACAGTGCACAGACAGATACACCTGCACCCCTCTTTCTCCTCATGACCTACCTATCCTGAAGTCTTTTAGAATTCCTACTATTAACACTATGCGTCTTTTCAGCATCTTGTGAAAATAACAACTTTGGGCATTTGCCTAATAAACTATATTATACTCATTGGAAGGTAGATTTTGGCTCAAGAACTGGAGAGTCCTGACTTTTGGCTTGCTTTTAGTAATAACATAATGTCTATTACCATTAGCTTACAATTCCTCAAGTAGTTTAATCCACCTTGAAACTGTAAGAGTAGTTATTAAGGTCCTGTTTCAATAAGCTATTAATGATAATAAAGGCAATAAGACATTCACATGGTGCAATTACTTACATTTGTTTTTCAGGGCACAGCAAATATTTTTAGTGATAGGAGATATAAAAGATGACTCATTCTATCAATAATTATAACTTTTAACTTTTTTGAAATTATTTATTAAGGGCTGATGGTAAATATCACCAATTTTTAAAAAGTAATTTTTAACTGCAATATTGTTTTCCTAGCCAATATTTTAAAAATGTTAACATAAAAAAAAACCACTGTTAAATCATATGTTGCTTCATTGTTGAAGCTCATGGCAACCTCAGACATGAAAATTGATCTGTAGGATGTAGATGACATGCTGATGCTGATTACCTACCATGATCATGGAGAATAACAATCTTACTGACTGTAGATAGAGAAGATTGCTTAGGTCTTCAGAGGAGGCAAACCTATTTTTTTTTTTTTTTGCTTTTAAAAGAGAGAAATAAAATGTCTTAATTTAGAATTCTCAGATCACTGAAAACAATTATCTTTTTAAACTAAGTGACAAGAATGTCAAATGAGATCAACACAGATTTCATTAAAGCATCACAAATGATGGAAACCATAGTTTTAAAACTCTGTTTTCTTGACTTGTTGCTAGATGACACATTGTCAAAAAATGAACTGTCAAGTGATAATAAGACATGAACTGTCATATTATTGGTGGTGAAAAACTTAACGGATATCTAAAGGTCCACCAAAGCCCTACACTTCAGGATTTACTGATGAGCTAAAATGCTTGTGGTTGGCAGCCTCCAAGGTGGTCTAAGCGGATTCTCACTTCTTGGTATTCACACACTTGTGCATTTTCCTCACACAGGAACAACAAGAGTTTTGTGTAACTAGTAAAATGTGCCAAATAAGAAAGAGGATGGCTTCCAAAGCTATTTCACAAAACAGGTTGCAACCATTTGGTTCTCTTAGACCACAAGCTCCAGGGGCAAGCCAGCTGACAAATCACGAGTATACTCAAACAGCCCCATGAAAGGTCCCGTGACAAAGAGCTAGAACTTTCTGGCAGCAGCCACGTGTGTGGGGCCATTGGATGTAGATCCCTCAGCCCCAGTCAAATGTCCAGATGGTGGTAGCCCTGGTTAACATCCTGATTGCAACCTCACGAAACACAGTGAGCCAGAAATGCTAGCTATGCCACGCCTGAATTCATGACCAGAAGAAACTGTGAGATAAACGAGGTTGTAAATGTCTATGGTTTTGCTTGTTTGGTTGGTTTTGGTTGCTAAATCTTAGACTAACCTATTATATTGCATTCAGTAGCTGGTATAGTACACATCGATGTAATAGGACTAACTAATACCTCATGGCTAGATAGCATTGTGAAAAAAAATCACTTGATTAATTCAGCATTTCACTTGATTATACCACATCAAGTGAAAAAGTATAATTAGATGATCTCTCGGATCCCATTTAGTTATAATACTTATGAATCTTTTTGAGCCTGTAAGACTGTGAATGTTGGGTTAATCAAGTCCAATTATTTGACTTGAATATTGAGGGAAAACTGTTTAGTCATGTAAGCTATTTTCGTTTTATGTTTAAAATGATCCGAAGGAAAAAGAAAACAGTACTTTTAAAAAGTAAGCTAACTCCTGCTGAAATCATTTTATAATGAACATCTGCTGTGAAAGAGAAACTGTGTAAGATATATGACGTATTGATAAAAGGTGAGGGACAAAAGAGTTAAAATTAGAACATGGTTCTTAACTCTGGATAAACATCTGCATGTTCATCCTGGAGAGCTTTTCTAAACATACGTTAGATAAATTTAGTCGGAATTTCTGGTAATGGAATGAGGCGCTCAGGAAAATGGTTATGAGCTCATAGCTAATGCCAATTTATAGCCAATGTTGTGGGGAGTACCTGGTTACCAGCCTGAAGAGAAGTTAGCGTGGGGCAGTTGTGGACAGCGGGTAAGGGCACCCAGAAGTTCGGTAGGAGACCTGCCCCACGGGCCCTGGTCACTCAGAGCTCATTGACAGAAAACTCTTCACCTCCCTGTACATCCTTGGGTTAGTCAAAGCCCTGCTTAAGATCCCCTCAGCAAGAGTGGAAAAGAAAGCCTGAGGGGTTAGTGCCCCCCTGGCTGATAGAATTATATGTTAAGAATTGTAAACTAAACTGAGACGATGCCAGAAGTTGAGTGTATAAAAGAATATGTAACCTGTGTGGGTGGGCAATAGGGCATTCTGAGTATTGAGGTATTTATTATTAAACTAAAAAGAGAATATTTGGTTTGTTCTTATGAAATAATTTGGAAAACATTCTTTTTATTGGTTTAAATGAGTTTATTTCCTCATCACAGCAATAAAGCTATAGGCCAGCTTTTAAAATCTGATCATCCTTGCTATCTCTGAAGATAGCGGTACCACCTGGCTAGAACCCTTAACATGTAGGCATAAAACATTAGCCACTTCCCAGATGTCATTAGAAGTAAGCATTCCAGATAGCAAAACCAAAGCACAAAACCATTTAAAAATTTAAAAAACTAATGAGAAATTGGAAGAATTTCAATATAAATATAATTTCAATATAAAAAACAATTTTTTCTTATTATAAATAATAAGCTCATAAGTCAAAAGGAAATTAGATTATGCCAATAAAAATATGGGCAAACAACATGAACTGACAGTTGAGAAAGGAAAAAATATGAATGGTTAATAAATACATAAGATATTCAACTTCATAAATACATAAAAGTTTGCCATTGGTAGGATTAATACATTTTTAAAATGACTATATTGATGATAACATCCACTTAGAGATAAGTGTTTCAATTGAAGGAAAGGTGTAGCATTTTGTATTCAAATTCAATATGTACCAATGTATTTAGCCATGTAATTCTACTCTAGAAATTTATACCTATTTAAAGTATAAGTGGATAAAATAAATAGAGCTATCTCCAGGGAAGCTTATTTCCCATTGTTAAAATATGGACAATTTAAAATGCTTCAAATGGCATTAAAAAGAATTAGTATTATATTATTGCATGGCCATAAGATCAGTATGACAGTATAATATTCAGCCATTAAAAATCAAGAATCAGTGAATATTAATTGAACCTATTAATAAGGGGGGAAAAAAATCCAAGTTATATCCAAACCACAGATGGATGGTGAGAACCTGAATATACAAATAGACAATGGCCAGGACATGTGTGACAATACAACTCTGACCTTCAACCTCCGCAGCTGAGGAAGCTTCAGTCATGTAGAAGCCAAACAGACTATCTATAGCGAATAGCCCAGAACAGTGAGGGCTTGGTCAAGCACTGCCAGATTCCCTATTTTTACCCTCTGCCAATCCTGAGCCACCCAGAGAAAGCCAGGTATGTTCTCCCTCACCCATCGCACAGGATGTCCTGCTTCTAACCCATGCCCAGGCTCCTTGTGCCAATGACCGCCCGTGAGCACACGGGGAATGTTCTTTTCCCCCTGGAGGCTGTTCTACACCTCTGGCGAATGCAAGCGGCCGTGACTGAATCCCTTGCTATTGTAGCTCTGAGTACATAACCCCTGTTAGTTCCCATCTGGGTGGTCTTGGGTCGTTTCCACAATAGCTTATTAGTATGTAAATGCTGTGGGTGTTTGTGGGAGCAACATTTGCTTCTGAATGTGTACGCCTGGGTAGATACCTGCACGCTAGCCACTAATATATTAAACTTGGTTTAGTCTCTGGGAGGTAGGATGTAGGGCTATTTTCACTTCCCAGTATTTTACATTTGCATCTTTTCAATGAATACGCAGTTTATGTAAATAGAAATAAAGCCATTGTAGTTTATCATTGTTCAGTATTATTAAAATAAAGAATTCCATATATACACATAAATATTTCTATCTGTATATGGTGTATGAGATAATGCTCAGTTGATTGATGTTACTTGCATCTTAGCCCTTCTTTAAAAATAACTTCCCATATTGGGTATCTGGAAAGTTTTAGTCTGATAAATAGTTTTTAACTATGAAAAATAGGCTGAGTTGAGAAATACATTTTTAATTATAAAAATGATTAATGAGTGTTAACCATAAGGGGACTCCCTGCTTCGAAAGTCTCCATTATCCAGCCATAACTCAAATAACTATTATCATTCTAGGGCTAGAAAGAACGAAACCCCCCTAGATTAATAAATATAAATCTTTATGGTCATTAATTTCTCCTGATGTTTCCTTAACAAAGGCCAGAAAGATTAAATTTTTGAACTGTGCATCGCTCACTTCCGTCAACATCTGTCCATGTATCCTTCTGTCTTAAACAAGCTCCGGAGGTGACGAAGACCAAACTCTGAGCGTCTGTGTGCTCGCCTCACTTCTGTGGCCGGTGGGGGAAGGAGTGTGACTACAGGGCCAGCTTCTCTTCATCAGGGCACAGTGCCCTTCTTCCGGGGGGCTGCTGCCACCCAGCCAGTCTGCAGAGATGCGTGGAGCCCCTTCCAAGGCAAAGAGTTTCTTCCGCTCCTGCAGCTGACCTTGTCCATTTCCTGGTGTGGGTTTGGCCTTCTAGGTGGGACAGCAGGCCAGGGTCAGGGCTAGTTATCTGGGAGAAGATAAAGGGTCATGAAGGACAGCAGACGTTGCTTTGTCTTCACTGCCATTTTTATTTGCATGCTGTAGTATTGTGAAAGTAAAGCATACATATGCATATACATATGCAAATACGTGTGTGTGTATGTATGTAGGGATACGGAATACTTACAAGGCGGGCCTGCTTGAGCCCTGTGTTACACAGGATAGTTACTGCTCCTCCGTGTTTTGCCACCAACCCTGGCATGTGTTAAGTTATAACCAGTACAGAACAAAACCTTGTTTTCTTTGTTGTTTAAATCGTCGTGACTTTTTCGTACCACAGAGCTTCTTGTTGCCCGTATTTCCAAGGCTCCGTCAGGGCTCTGTCTTCTTTGTGGCTGGCCGATGGCTTCCAGTGGGGAAGCGGAGCAGACCCCCGAGGATGCCTGCTTTTGTCACTGTGTCAGCAACACCAGCAGCTGCAGACGCCAGCCCCATGAGTGCCCACCCCACTCCCCCAGCGCTAAGCCCCAGTCTGATCTCCTGGCCATGACCAGGTTGTGGGGGCAGGAATCCTTTGCTTCGGTGGCTCGGCTGAGTCATTGGGGAACAGGCTGGGGTTGGAGGGGAGGCAGCCTCGCCTGAAAATGGGCAGACCCCTTTCTTTGCTGACCTGTGAGGACCTCAGCTACCTAATGAGTTCATTTACAAATAAACCTCATCTTTCTTTCCTCTGTCATCTGTTGTCCAGGTGAAGGTGACCCTTGCCTAATAATGTGAGTGGGTCTTCACTAGAAGGGATCTTTTGCAGAATATTTCTATAGCTAAAACGGTTACCATTGAAGTGTTTAGGAAAGGGCCAGGGAGATGTGCCTTGGCAAGATCTTTGGCTTCATTCAAGGGTGATGAGAAGCAGGAAGAACAACAAACACCAAACAAGAGTGTTAGTATGGCTGCACACTGCCAATGGGACAGGCAGGTGCAGCGATGTGCTGATGGCTGTGGTAGGTCCAGTGAGCGATCTGATACACTCTAGACCTCAAGGAAATTAAATAAACACAAAGGTAACTAAAAATAAGGCTGAGAGAGCTTTCTGCAAACCCCAAACAATAAGAGGACCCAAACGTTCAAGCTATCCGCTCATCTGCATTATATATTTAATTACTGGACACTTATTCCATATGGATATCAAAACTCAGTTAATATTTTATAGATCTAGGTAGAGGTAAACACTTTGGTTTCTTTTTAAGCTGAGGTCATTATCTTTGTTTCAATTTGATGAACACACTTTAAAAATGTTTAGATATCAGGATGGATGGGCAAAACGTGTAAAGCATATGAAAATGGCGTAAAGGTTTTCCTGTTATTCAACCCCTGCGATGATGTAATAGCTTGTCACCCTCCTTGGTAGATAAAAAGAAAAATGCCTAAAGTTTTTTCTAGTGAAATATTTCAAACTGATCTCATCCAATACTTTGGAGGGATTAAGATGGATTATATTACCCCTGGCAGAAAGGTCCCTGGGACTCTTTGTAATGTCTCTTAGGCCGCCTAGTTTGTGATTTTTGTCACAGTAGCTCAAGTATTGCTATTGACCTGTTTCTTGAGGTAACTCACTGCTCAAACATTGCAGAGGCCAAATCTACTCACTTGGTTTATTCCCTGACAGATGCAGTACTGGCGCATTATATCAAAATGACAGTACGCCTCTCACGGGCTGCATCTTGCTGATACAGATAGATTATTTTTAAAGCTATTATAAGCTCTTCTCTGATGAACACGTGACCCACATAGAAATTAAACATGCATGCTAGGATGAATGTCTTTGAGTTATCAGTAAAGGGATATTTTTAAATAAATTAGAAACATTTTACTTTGGGGAAACATTTTTCTGAGCTGTGTCAAAAAGTAATTAGGTAGAAACCAGTTACAAGACAAAGTAAAGACAAGCAAGAAGATTTTATGCCACAAAATCTAAAAATAAAAGACAGATTAATTAAAAAGTGTTGTCAAAATATTATTTTTTTCTGATATGAGTCAACAGCTATGTGAGAAAAACAAAGCAGCCTGCCAAATGAGAATTTCCACATCAAAGTGATAACTAGTGATAGTACCCCTCATTAAAAAAGCAGATCTCCAATATCTGGTGGCAACAGATGCTATATGGCAAGCTCATAGTTTGGGGTAAATTAAGATGTAGTCATTGTGACATGCAATTAAAGACACTTTTTTTGGAGTTCCCTGGTGGTGTAGTGGCTAAGGCTTCGGTGCTGTCAACGCTGTGGCCTGGGTTTGATTCCCAGCCAGGGAACCACCCACTTAAAAAAAGAAAAAAGAAAAAAAAAAGATGCTTTTTGATTGCAGCAGCGTTAGAAATTTATGTATCAGTTTTGCGTTGCATATTTCCTTTAACGGGAAATAACATAAACACAGTTTTGGAGAAAGAATGCCGGTGCTGAATTGGAAAAGTCAGTGCTACAAAGAGGAACAAAATAACAAGCACTTGAGGGGTTTGCCCTGCACCCACTTACCCCACAGCATCCAGGCCGTGTGCCCTGTGATGCCCTTCCTCATCCCTAAGCCTCAGGGTATAAAGTACCCCTCACGTGAAGTTACTTTTGCATGCCATCTGAATTCCTATTTAGATCTTTGGCTCTCTACCTCAGTTAGTGACAAAAGAGGAAGGGATAAAATAGGCTTTTCATTCATTTATTCCACAAAGTAAACCTACTGTCTTAGGAAGCAGGGCGCTACAGAGAAGGTGACTGCAATCCACTGAAAAATGACCTCCTTGGGCGGTTTCTGGCGAATGGGAAGTCCTCCTGGGCATTACTGAGATTTGTTTTATAACCCTGTTTTCTGGAAAACTATGACGAGGGCCAAGTCTCTCTGGTGGTGTTGAACTTGCACTGGTGTGAGGCTCCATGAAGAGCCCTGTGATCCTACAACTTCCGATTGCCAAGTATTACTAAGTGCAGAGAGTTTTTTGAGGTGTCCACCAGATGTCACTGTTGACCAGACAAATGCGACTAATGTGCCAGCTCTGAAACAGTGTTAATACTGATTTAATTCCCAAATTGAAAGGTGGGGCACTTTAGAAAAACAAACACAAAAAGTAGTTCTACAGTGCAGACTGGTCTTCGGCAGGAGGTGATAACCCTTCACTCCAAGCCCAGGAATGATAGAGCCCTTAGGTGCTTTTACCTTTCATTCTCCTTTTGCCTGTAGACCCGGGGAGGGAGACAATGCAGGTGCATCCTGCGAAGTCTAGACCCCTGGAAGCTTGGGACCTGGGCTCTACCCGAGGCTTTGTGATGGGAGCATCAGCGTCCCTGGTCATGTTCCTTATCAATCTGCTTTTCCATTTCTTTATCCGTAAAATAAGAATTTGAATTTGGTAACTCTTTCCGGTTTGAAAATATAATCCTTGCTTCACAAATAAATTTCAGAGAAATACTTTTCTCAAGATCACTGTTTAGCTGGTGAGTTGGTTCTAGAACCTGTGTTCTTACAGCAGGCCCAAGCCCACTGTGACAGAACCTCTCCCTGAATGCTCTTAGCTGCATGACAAAGACTTCCTGAGCAAACTACCATCAGCAGCCATTTTTATTTCTATATTCTTAACAATATTTATAATAATAATAATACATGTTGGGTCTTGGAATAATAAATGGGAGTCTTTGAACATATCCCCCGTGGGTAAGGGGGGGAACTACTCTATAATATTTGACTCTCTCTGCCATGAAGTCCCTCCATTTAATTCTTCCATTACACAGGAACTTTCATTTGAGGCTCACCTTGAGTGGAAGTAGTACTATTTTGGGAGTTGAAAGGAGCAAGCCAGTGTCTCAGTATGGGACACAGCACAGGACAAAGAATTTAGACAAAGAAGGGAGTTTGAATATGAAAAGAAGAGGAAAAACTGTATCCTTAGGGTGGTTTTATGAGCCACTTGAATGTAAATATAACTGAAAAGGTTATTCTCATTTTACTGAATGGTTCGAGATACCCAGAGAGCTGATGTCCAAGCTACATAGATGCAGAAATCTAACATGCATTTATTGGAAACACCAGAGTATCTTCGGGTTTACACAGTTTCACTAATAAAAACCTTTAATTCTCTAGGAAATTCTTACTCTTTCCGCTTCCTTAGGATTCACTTGTCTTTCTCTGCATTCAATTTCTTGGTGATCCTGGAAGGTTGGGGACATGTCTCTGTTTTAAGCCTGAAAAGAAGTAAAACAGTGCACGTCTCAGCTGCTGACAAGTTTGCCAGCCTCCAAAGCAAACGTCTCCTCCACTCCCGAAGGGTTAAGAGAAAGCCCTTGCTAGAAACTGAGCCGCAGTTCTGCACTTGCTGGGAACATTGCCAGTCATCCTGGTCTCTGACCCGCTCTCCAAGGTGCCCAGCAACTCTGCCTTTGAAATTTACACCTTCATCATACTTCACATTTGACAGGGTTTTGCATTTTTCAAGACACATTAAATAACATCATTTTCCTTGGCTATTGTCCCTGCCACAAGCCTAGGTCGCTGGGGCAGACATTACCAACTGTCTTTTGCACGTGGGAATCTAGGCTAAAAAAACGTAGAACTTCTTGCTCAAGGTCACCTGAAACTCAAGAGAACACCTGCATTTCCTTTCTCCAAGGCTGCTGAGTGTGCAAATGCGGGACGTTTCTTTCTCTAACTACAACCTTCATTTCATTGTTGACTACCTATTAATAACTTACCAAAGCCAAAACACTTCTAAGTCCCAAATTAGAGCTATCATTCCTTTCCGTGCTGTATCGACATTGGCTTTTTCCTATTTTTTTTTCCTGCCCTGGGAAATACCTTCCAGGGAAGTTGGGCTCAAATGATGAATTAGTCGTTTCTGCAAAATGAATAGTGAAATTTGGGATGGGACTTTGAGCCCAACTTTCCAGTTTCCTCTTGAAATAGCAGCTCCAAGATCATTATTCACAGAATTGCACAGTTATCACAAATCCATGTGAGATAATAATTTAGCATTTCCCCAAGTGTGACGTTAATATTTTCTGAAAAAAAAAAAAATTCCTTGTTCAATTTAGCCTTGGTCCCTCGTTAAAGGACCTGAACCAGCACCTCACGTTTGTATACTCCTTGCTTATGAGAAGAGAGTTTGAGGAGTGCAACATCTCTGTGCCTTACTTAGCCACAGAACCTTTTACAGAGCTGTTTATATTTTCTAGATCATTCTGTGTGGAAAGCTGTGGTAGCGAGAGGAGTTTTATGATGTCTCCAATGCTTTTTCTCAGCACCGTGCTTTCTAAGAAGCCATCTCCGTTTCATATACTTCAGAATAGTATTACCTCGAATGAGAGCTGAATAAAACCTTCAGGTCAGTTTGGATATAGTGTTTTAAGGTTGGACACATACACAGTTTAATTTTCTTGATTTATTAAAGAAAGTCAAGTGGAGGGGATTTAACTTGAACAGTGCAGTTGTGCAAGTCACAAACGGCCCAGATAAACGCTGAAAAGTAACAGGGTTCTAATACTCTGTTAGGAGGAGGAATGCAATAAACATGGGCAAGGGCAAGTTCACACATGAAAGATGCAATTTCCTCTCCCAGAGAGGCTGCGCCCTGGACCATCAGAAGTCCTGAGGGGCCTGTTTACTGCCCCAGCCTGCCTCTGGCTGACACTGAAGTTCCCTGTCCCTTCGGGAGGCCGGCCTCTCTCTCTGCAGCCTGCCCTAACTCTGGCTTCAGGAGCAAATGGACGATGTCCAGTCCCAGATAAAGCCCATCAGGTGCGAGGCCAAGCTCAGTTGTCAGCTGGAAAGGCATCGCTGCCACTCCTGCTCTGTTAGGACTCTTACAGCAGGTGCAGTGAGAAAGTGAAATGAAAGTGGTTGCTCACCTCGATGTTTCCAAAAGCTTTTCTAGGCCTGAGACTGTTCATAGCACTTTGCGCTGGTTTTCGAGTCTCGTTTCCACGTCGCAGGAAGCTGTGCACGAGATTGTAAGGATTCCCCTCCTACGGGAGGTCGGTGGGAGTGCCGAGGCAAAGCGCTCCTAGCGGAGCTTGACCTCTGGCCTCTGGCCCTCCATTTAGTGCTTTGCTCGTGGTGCTGGTGGGGTTTTTTCATTACATACACAAGCCCGTTTCATCTACTCGTTCTTTTTGGAATAACACACCATTTCTAAGATAAAATCAGAATAAAATGTTTTGGTTGGTTGGTTTGGCAGCCACTGTGCTAAGTTCTGACTTTATAACTGTGTGAAGAATTGTATGTTACATTGGACGAATATGTGGATTTTTTCCTTTTTATATTATACACGTAAGTTTTTGAACTGGGGTATTGCTTATGTCTAAGAACCTGAAGTATTTGGTTCGATGTATTTTGACAATTGCATAATCCATGGACCCAAACACCGAGTTAAGTTCCTACAGCAGGCACATAATCATCACCAAACTTCTAATTAAAGGCCCAAATCGCTTCTTCTATTAAACACTGAAATACATGTGAGCTAGATGTACATTTAAGAAAGATGAATAAAAACAAGTAAGGTAATGACTTTCTGACCCTCTCCTGGCAGCTCAGGGTGACTTTCCATCACAGTGTCACTCACACCCACCCACACAGACTGGGACAGTGTAGACCCACCACTTCACCTCATGTGAACATCACGGGGACGTGACAGGGAACTGGGGAACCCAACCCGCAGGAAACCCCCCAGCCTTGGGGGGAACATGCAAACTCTACACAGACACATCCCACCTGGAATCCATGCCTTTTTTTCATCAATGTTATAATGGAATGACATTGAACGCAAATGTGTTATTTGAGGACTTGCTGTAGTTCTTGTAAATGAAGAAGCAGTTAGGACACCGTAGTTGGGAGGCAGGTTTTGGAGGCTAATAGCAGGAGGCAGTGGTGAGAATGCAACTATTTGGTGCATTCTTTTGGGAAACAAAAAGTGGAGCGGATGGAAACGCAAAGGTTATCTACTTTCAACATCTTTTCTCACAAGCAGACTATATAAAAGGGGACAAAAAGGTGAAGCTTGGCTCCTCACACGTGTTTCAAGTCAGCTGCAGGGAGTGAAGGATTTTGCTGACGGGTATGAGGCTTAGAGAACCCTTCCTGGTTCCTTTGCTTTCTGGGGAGAATTTCTTTGGAACCTATCTTGAAATCTAAAAACATTTTATAAGGAAAACAAGGGAAAATTTCAAGGACCTCAGAAATGTCGTTTTAGAGACGCTGGCTTAAAAATACTATTCCAGGTGGAGCATTTGCGAGGTTGAAAACAGATGATTGTTAAGTTATCCTAATGGATAACGAGAAAAATTGAAACCATTATAAACCAATATGTTTAAAGACAATTCAGCTTTTTAGCTGACCTTAGCAAGGTGATTGTAAAAATAGTTGTAGCGACACCGTGCCTCATTCTGTATGTTACTTAGGGTGGGTGGTGAGTTATGAGAAAAGATTCATTTTTGGCTGGAAAGGGATTCACTCTTGGCAATGAACCAGCTCTTAGATCAAAGAAAACTAGATCATGCCAAGAAAAAAGAATCATGTTTCCCAAAGGGCACTGCAACTTTATCTTCATTGTTTTATTTTATTTTTTTTTAGCAAGCAAGAAAAAGAAAACATGTTAACAATAGTCAATCTGGGGTGATGGAAAATGGACATTTATTATATTGTATCCTATAGTTTTCTATATTTAAAAATATTTCAAATAGAATATAGGGTTGATTAAAACAGAATTGTGATATAAGCATCTCTTATTTTACATCGACACTTCGAATGTGTGAATGTGAAAAAATAAGAGAATGTGCAAATGAAAGCCATAGATAAGAACTTCGTATAATACTTTTTATCATGTATTCTGCCTCTTTAATGAAAAGCTAAACATTCACAGTCTCCTATCTGACCCTTTTACTTATCTTAGTACTTTGTAATGAAATTGAGCTGAAGCCAATGAGGGCTCACTCAGCAACGAGGTGCCCTGACTGCTGGGCCGTGTGTGAGCTGCTGGGGATGGGACGGGGAGTGGGGTGGGGGAGGCAGATGGCCTGTGGGTGCAGGTGAGTGCAGGAGCCCACGCACCAGCCTTGGAAGCCTGGCTCTGCGCCCATGAGCTGTGTGTGATGGGACCGGTACCTCATGTCCTATGCCTCAGTGCCTCACCTGTGCAGTGCAGAGGGCAAAACAGCAGCTACCTTTGAAACTGAAGTGTGAACTGTTGTGAAGAGTAAATGTGTTAAGACACATTTAGTGCTAAGGAAAGGGCCCAGCTCGTGGGAAGCCTTCAATAAATGCTCATATTATTATTATTATTATGAAACAACAGCTGTGCTCTAGGAGGTGCATCCATTGTCCCAGGTTTCACAGTCCTCTGCACATTGAAATCCTTTCACATAGAAGAAGAAACGGCATTCTTGAAAGGAACTGTAAAATCTCAGGGGAATTGCTCCTAGATCAGCTCCTGTGAAAGACTTAGTGAGCTCAGCGGTTGAAAACAAAAATGGAAAAAAGAACGAAAAAGAAAAGAGCTCAAGATCACACAGGAATGAAAGACGCTGAAGAACATGAGGAAACATACTAATGTGACACATGTCAGAAAGAATTAGCACTGCGGACTGGGAAAAGGCCTAAGCTACTGTAATGAATACGAATTAAACATTGAAAAGAGCTTTTACTCCTCAGAACAGGCGTCCATAACGAAGAACAGACCATGTTTCATTTTCACATTGCTTGGAAGTAAAGGAAAAAAAAGAATGTGTTTGGAGAAGAGGGGAGAGAAATGAAACATCTGCATTAGTTTTAAAGGGGGGAATTGAAAAAAATAAATCCTTTAACAAAACCTGAAGCTACCCTGTGCCCTCCATGTCACACAACACACACAACACACGCACACACACAATACACAGACATGCACACATACACAACATATACAAAACACACACAACATACAAAAACACACAATACACACATGCACACAATACACACAACACACACACAATACACATATACACAACACACATACATACACAACACAAACACACCAACACACACACATACACAACACAAACACACCAACACACACACACACACACAATACACACATATACTCAATATACATGCACGCACAACACATACAACACACACAACCCACAATACACACATGCACATACAACACATACACAATACACATACAATCACATGCATACACACAACACATACACAATAAACTCACATGTGTACACAACATGCACACAGAACACACACAATACACACATGCACTCACAATACACATGCACATATACACAAACACAACACACATACATATACAAACACACAAAATACATACATAATACATACAACACACAGTACACACAATACACACATGCACATACAACACACATATACTCAATACACACACACAACACATGTACACATACACACTGCACACAACACATACACAACACACATGACAACACACACACAATACCCACATGCACATACAACACACATACACAACTCAGTACACACAATGCATGTACACACAATACACAACACACACAATACACACAACACACATGCACACATACACCACACACAGTACACACACAATACACACATACAAAATGCACACATGCACACACACCACACACACACACCACACACACACACCACACACAACACAACACACATGCACACACAACACACACACGTACATAATATATACAATACACACATACACAACACAATACACACATGCACACACACAATACACACATGCACAACACAATACACACAATACACACATACAATACACAGATGCATAAACACAATACACACAAAACATGCCCACAACACACACACAAACAACACATACACAATACACACGTGCACACGCACACACAACACACATATACAACACAATACACACAACATGCAACACATACACAATACACATACACACAATCACATGCATACACACAACACATGCAATACACACACATGCGTATACAACACACACAGAATACACACAATACACACATGCACACAATACACACACATATACACAAACAACACACATACATACACAAGCACACAAAATACGTACACAATACACACACAATACACAGTACATACACATACAATACATACTCGTGCGCACATGGTGGACACATGTTGTTCCTTCTGGATGTGATGTACTCTGGTATAAATTATTGAATGAATAAATCACGTTGCTTTTTTTTTTTTTAACTTACGGAGACAGTGCAGTTGACCCTGGAACAACGCGGGGTTTACCTGTGGTGACATAGTTGGAAATCTGCCAATCACTTTTAAGGGCGATCCATCCTTCCCATCAACAGATTCCACCATCCCCGGAGTGAAACCGGTTTTCCATCCCCGCTGGGGCACCTGTGGTTGGGGAGGCAAATATACTCTTTTGATTGGGGTTCGGAATCGGCCGTGGGGAATCTGCCATTGGCAGTGCGGAAGTACTGCTTTTGGTGAGGCGCTGGTTGAATCGGCTGATGCGAAACCGCGGATCGGAGGAGCCGACTGTACTTCCGAAAAGCTCTGCGCAGGGAGCCCGCGCAGTTCCAACCCTGCTGGGCCGGGGTACATCGAAGGCCGGCCTTGAGCTGCAGCTCAGTCACTCCAGTCAGCGGTCAGTGGGCGTCTGTGTCTCCCTTGGACCGCGCACTCCAGCCCACGGGCAGGTCAGCAGCAGCACGGAGGCAGCGGGAGGCCCTCAGAAAGGGGGTGAGTGCAGGGGTGGTGAGGGCCTGGAGCGGGGGCCAGCCGCTTCTGGCCAATAGGCCAAATGCTCCAGAAATGGGGGTTAAAAAAAAAAATTGAAATCTTAGGATTTTAAAGCCTTAGTAAGAAAAAAGAAAGAAAGAAAGAAAGAAACACCATTTTGACTGAATGTTGACTTTTTTTTTATCACTGCCCCAATGAAACATGACTATGGGCACATGACTTTGCCAGTCACGAGTTGGGCATCTCAAAGAATATGCATTTGTGTCACTTCGTAGACAAACTCTACAGTGTGGTGTTTCCTGATTATGCACAGTCGTGTCCGGTAGCTGATGCTTTTCTCACATTGCCGAACGTTCTTTTCCAGGTTCTTTCTCTGACAGTCTGAATTCCAGCTTGCACAAGTGCTGGCCAGAAAAATGGAATGTTTTGCTGATTTTCCCTGAAACCGGTTGCAATTACTTTCAGTTAGAAGCAGCTCTTCCAACTCTAAATCCTTTAGGGCATTGTTGCTATCTCCTATGATATCTCTGAATTTGTACCTGGTGCTGTATCTGCATGTAGGCTTTAGGATCACATTCCTACCATTTTTGTATGAGCGAGAAAACACATTCATGGTGCACACTACACAGCAGTAACCACTGTTTTCATTGGATGTATTTTCTTCCCTTCTTCTCCGTGAAAGTAGGGCAAAGTAATTTAAGACCTAACGTCATTGTACTAATTTAGATACACCAGAGTGAGAAATGCAGATTCACATATTCCTTTGACAGGCTTGGCTGAGGGCATAGTGTAAGAGGTCATGTGATCGTAACGGCAATAACAAATAGGCATGTTTTTAAGCACCTTAATGGATTTTAGTTCATGGAATGCTTATGAAAACCCGATGATGTACGTCCTATCGTGGTCCTTCCTGATGTTACAGGAGATGAAACTGAGATGCCAAAATGTTAGATGATGTGTCTGCCATCACAGATTACTAAAAGGCACAGGCAAGATTAAAACCCACCCCTTACTTCAGGGCTGAGCAGCACCTCTCAGCACACTTCCAAAACATGCAATGTCTTGTGAGTGCGATTTTTCAAACAATGGCTTCTTGTCCCATGTAGGGCACGAGCAGGACTTTAGAAAACTCAGGTCAGTGAAGGTTGCAGAGTACCTTGGAATCATAATTGGTGTGGTATTTCACTGATGTTTCTCTTCTCCCTTTACAGTAGATCTGAGTTCAAACACCTCATAAAAGTAAGAGTTATAAAGGTGAATTTACTTGCCGAGATCATTCTATGCATGATATAGATGAAGAAGTAGACAGTTCAGTAGTATCTTAAAGCCAAGATGGCAGGCAGGGCTTTCACGGTACCATTTGCTGGAAAATTTCCTTTGTTTGAGTCTTCTGACCTTGTTTGGAGACTTTCAACTTTCTGGCTTTGTTTATTGCTTCTTGGAATAACAAGTATGTGGCTCTTTTTAACAGATTTGAGGAAAACACATTTTGTTGAATTAATTTAAATTCATTCAGGAAGAACTAGGGGACTGCTGGTGAGATCGAAAGATCTCAAGAAGCTTTCTTGTAATTAATTCTGTTAAATCCCTTTACCCACCTCACCTCCCAATGTGAAAGGAACAAAAGAATCATGGTAGGTGGACTCAAAAGAGCTATTCACAAGGTAACATCTATCTCAGGAATAGTAAAACATTCCGTATTTTACCTATTAACTTCTCTGATAAGTCATGTTTTCCCTTACAGCAGCTCCGGTATGTCACCTCTTGTGACATGTAGGCAACTCTTGCCCCTCCTTTGTATTCAGGTGTCTTGTCTTTTATTGCCATGTGCTCCAGGAGTACATGCTCCCCGCTGCCCCACTAGGACATCTTTTCCTGTCTATGTGTCTAGTAGGTGACAGCCTTTCCCTTTAATGTGTTTAGGGACGAATATCTCTTTTCAGCATGCATTCCATTTTTATGACCTTGGGGCATCGATGTTTTAAATTTCTTTTCCCCAGGACTGTGTACTTTTATTGTGAATTGTTGTTTCTAACATTTGGTTTGTCAAAACAAAAGTTTCTTGTGTTATTTTACTGCCATAAGTATCCTTGGTGAACTTTCACTTCACTTTTAACATGCTGAATTTTATGTTGAGACAGTGGATATGAATTTAGCTTTGTACTTTTGGGTGGGGTGCTGATAGAGATTGGTGGTGGGGAATTGGGGTATTACCTTTTCGCATTGGGTAAAGACTTTAGGTTCCTGCCCAACCCAGAAGAATTTTCCCATATTGCCTTTCTGCCTTTTGCCTCAATACTATTCTCTAGAAAACTACCACTTGCTATAAATAACCTCGTGACGGAAAGGGAAAAAAGTGTGTGTGTGTGTGTGTGTGTGTGTGTGTATAAAGTTTGTGAAGATTAGGAGGGGAAAGGGAGGAAAGAGTTAATGCCAATTTTATGGAAAACATGCTAATACATGCTTCCATATATTAATTCTCATTTAATTGATCCTCAGTATAGTGTAATAAATACAAGCACGGACTCTGAGGCTGAGATGTTTGCGTTAGGATCCCCTTCACCAGCTGTGTAACTTGGGGACCGCTTTTCACCTCCCTGCTTTGACATGTGGCAGATTGGAGGGTAACCCTTCGTCTGTTTACACTGTGTTCTCACTGTTTCTGTACTCAGAATCTATAATCCCGCGCCTTTATTTTCCATACAAATAAATACTCCTTTTCTTCCAGGTTCTGCTAACTTGACTTTCATCCCTGTAAAACCTTTCCAGGCTCTCCAGAGACTGCTCCACACGTCTCTGTCCTGGACTTCTGAATTATTTGCTAATAATGGCAGAGGAAATTGTGAAACTTCTTCCATTGGTTTATCATACAGTTTAATATATAATTCTTTTGTTAGTGTTCATCTTTCACGCTTGCATGGACTTCTCAGGTCAATCCTAAGTGCCTAAAAGTTGCAGTATCTTGTGCTTCATTTTGTCTTCTGTGGCACTTAGCATTGGCATAGGTTGGCATATGCACTGGGTGTGATGTATACACATACGTCTCTGGAATACGCACAGCAATCCCAAATAGATTTAACTGGGATATTTTAAGGTCTTTCATTTCCCAGGCCTATGAAAGAAACCAGATTCTTAGGAATCTTGCAGTTAGCGAAGACTACAGGCCTCTTTCTGTGCACATGAGTTGTTTCCTATTTTACTCCATTAAATTCCATAGTTAAATTTCCTTTATACTCTTTTATTACTTAATTTGTCTGTATTTCCATGTTCTTTCCATGCTCGCAGCACTCGGTTTTCAAAATTTTACTTCTCTTTCTCAGAAAAGCGTTGAGTTGCCCGAGCCTAAAAAAGGTTCTCTCCGCTCCTTCCCAGTGGACATTGTAGAAAAGGGGTGTTTCCTTTCTTCTCTTCGTGTGTCTGGTGCATCCGATCTTCTCATGCCTTTGTGATTGGATTTCTCATGTAGTGTCTAACGACCAGAGCGTTTCCTTTCAGACATCTAGTGTTTTCTTTGTTCTATGCATGGCCCACTTCACTGACTTTCAAACATTTTTACCAACCCCCCTGTGTTCTTGTTTCTTTAAAACGGGGTCCAGAAACCCCCTCTCTGATCTCTCTTTCTCTCTTTGGGGTCTCTTTCATGGTGGGTGCCAGTTCCTTCTTCCTGGCTCTCCCTGGCCAGCCTTCCTATGGCTCCCCGGGGGGGGGGGGGGGCGCCCTCCCTCCATGCAGCCATGCGATGGTATCACCAGTATCAGGGTTCTGGTCCCACAGGCCGGTTCTGCCCTGGGTCTCTCAGCTTGCATTCTCTATTAAGCCCATTCAAGTCCAGAGAATTCTTTTCTATTCTCTGTGCGTGGAAACATCATTTTTTTCTTCTTGTCCCAAGGTACACGGTCTTTCCCCTTGTACCACAGATGAATTACTGTTTCTCTTCTTATGCTCAATAAAATGTATCATCACTTCTATCTCATATTCATTAATTTCATATGTTACGGCTACGGTTTGGGACTCTTTCTTACCGCTTGAGGCTATTGTGTGTTTAAGAGTTTCTAAGCATTTCATTTCTTCTGCTGCCTTATAAAACTTCTTTTTCATTTGGAACAGCAGGCAGAATGCATTATCGTCTCCCGTTCAAACAGTCAGTAATCACTCTGCTAGTCTCTATTATCTTGGTAGTATATCACTGCTCCTTTTTTCCACAACACAGAGATATTATATTTTGCCAAAAGTAAATTTATTTGGCTATCATTTTCTCACACTCTTCATGCTTTTGAGGCATAATTTTTAGCTATGTTTTGACTAATAGTCAAACACAAACACAAATAGATGACTTTTGCATAATATTCATTTAATAGGTAGTGATTGCATTTTGCCATTTTTTAAAAAAAATCTCAGGACACATCAACTTCTATAATTTCATTTTTCTTTTAATATCTGTTCTCCATAGTGTTTTTCTTCCTTTGTATTTTTACTGTACCCCCGTTCCTCCCAGATTATTTTTATCCAATTAATCTGTGCTGTAGAGATGCAAAAACGAATGTCATAAGCCACATATACATATAGTACTTTAGAAAATATCGAAATTAGAAAGATTCACAGAAAACAGTGTTTGCTCTCAAGAAAATCACAATTCAGAACCGAAGGCCCATGCTTAGACAGTCCAGGGGCATGCCCAGTGGCACAAGTTACCGTGAGTGGACAGCGGGGAGAATTATTGCGACGAAAGGGGCGAGGGGGTGCTTCACGAGGCCGTGACCC
Source organism: Lyroderma lyra (assembly GCA_004026885.1). Classification (NCBI taxonomy): domain Eukaryota; kingdom Metazoa; phylum Chordata; class Mammalia; order Chiroptera; family Megadermatidae; genus Lyroderma; species Lyroderma lyra. The sequence continues at coordinate 419,436 of PVJL010000200.1, read as the reverse complement.
TGAGCGGCTCCGTTAATGCAAATTGTAGGTCCCAGTGGAGACCGGTGGGGGGCTGGACGGAGGGAATGGCATGTGCCAAGTCCTGAGGCGGGGCCAGCACGGTGGGCGGTGGCTTGAGGTAGCAGAGCGGGCAGAGGTGGGGATGGCATGGCCCCTGGCGGGAGGTCCTGGCGTGTCTCGCCTGTGCTCCGGGTAGGGGCGTAGTAGGTTTAGCCCGTAAGTGAGCAGAAACCACTGACGGTGGTTCTGCAGGGGGTCTCGTGGGACAAGGCGCCGTCACTGCGAATGCCTTTGAGGCCAGCTGTTGCCTAGGAGGGACAGGTGGAGGGGTGGGTGGGGCAGAGGCGGAGGCGGTGGGAACAGCACAGGCCCGCACGGGACCCACGCGGGACCAGCGCGTCCGGGACAGCGGGGGCACTCAGTTCCTGTTCTGCAGCTCGGCGCAGGCTTCTCCGTGTGGGAAACAGAGGCACAGGGGCAGCCGGGAGCGACCCCAGGGCAGCAGCAGTGACGGCCGGGAAGGCGGTAGCTGCGCTTCGTGACATGTCGTCCTCCCTGAAGTGACTTCGTATACAGAGGGTCTCCTGATGACGAGGACTGATTCAGTGACATGGAGCGGGGTCATGGTTTATTACAGCCATGCCCCCAAAGCTGGGTCCGCGTTAGTGTCGCTGAGCAGTTTTAATAACGGGGCAGGGGGCAAGCGCCTGGGTGTCGGCTGTGCCTCCACCTGCTGCAGGGGAAGTGGCGACTGGACCCAGGAAGCTCGGTCCCGGTGAGACCGCTGCACGGTGCACCCCCACGCATTGTGTAGTTTCCCCCACTCCAAACTGCTAAATACTATCTTAAAGAAGCAGAGAAGATTGTGGGTTGCTGTGTTCTAGGAGAGCCGAAGAAGTTCCGTATTTAGCTGGCGCGCCCGTCGCGGACCTCCTTGGGGCGTGTCCCCCACCTCCGCCAGGCCCGCGGGCGCCCTTTCGTCTTCTGGGACACCGGAGGTGCCGTCAGTGTCTTTAGGTATCTTCTGCCCAAGTTGTGGCTAAGCAATCTCCTAGTGCATTCCAGAGGTTTATTTTCGGATTTTCTCCTCTTGTCCTAGGTAGATTTTTTTTTTTAAACGATGTTCCCCACGGGCATCCTCCTCATCTCTCCTTTCATGTGCTTGAAATGCTCAGCGGCCGTGGGGGCCCTGGGACACACCTGCCACCCAGGCGCAGTGTGTGTCAGCTCCCCGGGCTCTCTATCCTGACTTCCGTGCGGGCCGTCTTCCTGGGGGCTCCAGGGCTCCCCTGACTGCGTTTCCGTCCGCCCGTCGGCCCGTGAGTGCGGGGTCACTGCATTTCCCTGGGGTGAGACTCAGAGTTCCTGGAGCACCGCTGTCACCCCCAGCACTCTGTAGCTGCGCGCTGAGTGCCTCTGCTCACCCCCCGCCTCCCGCCAGCCACAGCTGTGTGGACCCCAGGCGCACGTCCCTCTCCCTCATGAGTCTCCTCCGTCCCCCGGGTCCCCCGGGTGCCTTGTCTCTCACTCCAGGGCAGTGAGGGGTCTTCACACGCCAAGGCCAGGGAGTCATCTTTCTGCATCTGTATCCAGGTCTGTCGTATGAACGTTTTCCCCCACCGTGCACGGGTGCATGCAGCCCCTCCGCTTCCAGCACGGGCGTGTCACACCTCCACCTCCAAGTCTGTCGTCACAGCTGCTCCGCCCGTCCCTGGCGCACCTTTCCCTTCCCATGCTGCCCGCGGCGCTCTCTTGTCTCATCGCAGGCGCCCATCAGTGTTTCTGGGTTGGGGAGAGAGCAGTCGCTTCCCTGACTGGAGGAGAACTGGAGACACTGGTTCCCCCAGGCCAGGCCACCGGACTGCACTGTGATGCAGGTCGTGAGGATTGTGCCCTGCTCTCCACCATCCCCATAGGAAGGTGGAGCCCTGTGCCCGTCCTGTCCTCAGACGGGCTCTGGGTCACGATTTGCCTTTCCATTCGCATTCATTACTGCCTTCAGCAAACACTTGCTCACAGAACACGATTTTTTTTACTCAACTTTAAAATTCTTCGATTTACTGTCTCCCCTCAGTGGAGCTCTTCGTATGCCCTGTTTCTGTCCAGCTCTGCCTGAACTCCCGTCTCCTACATATTTGGGGAGGGTGCTCACCACCAGGGACACAGGAAAATCAGCTTTCATCTTTTGTTTTCTGTGTATTCACTTTTTAAAAAATGTTCCCCAGACAGTGGTTTCTTGTCATACCCAAGTTAAACCAACACCTTTCCTCTCTCTCGGTTACGTGCCCCTCCTCTACACCATTATACACGCACAAGGCAGTTCCAGCAGCTTCTGTGCCGTAATTCTCCACACGTGTCAACTTAATAATGGTTTCATCTTAATAGCAACAGTGGTTCTTATTCACTAATATTTTTCAAATGTAATATAAAAGTGGTATACATTTTTTGTGAACAATTTAGAAAAATCCCTCATTAAAATAGCCTTAATACGATACAGTTCTCTGTGTGCATGTGTGTATAGTCCGTTTCTCCTCATAACTATATAACATGCTCGTGTGTCCTGTCTTGTAACTCATTTCTTCATGGCATTAAGTTGTCTTTTACTAAGAGAATTTTACAGTGTTCGTCATGTTACTAACATGATGCTTAACTATTGGGTTAAACATTTAGAATCTGTGTAGGTAGGATAAAGAAAACAAAAACTGCCGATAGCTGACCACTCAGGGTGACCACTGTTTATATATCCATCCATGTGGGGTATTGCGAACTGGACCCCATGGCATGTGTTTTCCACTACATCATTTTTAACACCTGGATGATATTTTATCCTGTGAGTATCGAGCAATTTGTTTAATCAGATTCGATGAGCAGATAATTAGCTTCCACTGGTTTTCTTTGACAATTTTGTCATTAGCCTCATTGAAGATATTTCTGTGTCTTACGTGCCTGGTCTTTTCCTATAGGTGAAATCCTCTCTGGAATTGAAATGAGTTGCTGGGCTACCACAGGTTACCAAATTGTCTTCCAGACAGCAGCCATGCAGCCACTCACTTGTGACTCAGGTGTACCTGAGTGCCCAGGTACGTCAAATGTTGATACTGCAGAGTTTTACTTTGTTTTTGGTGTTGCTTTTCCACATTGATAGGCATAACGAGTTACCAGATTATTTTGAAACTTCATATTTCCTGAGATAATCATGGAATTAAACTTTTTCTAAGTGTTCTTGGCTCTTTGTACTGCTTCTGTGAACTGTTTGTTCTCATTAATGAGGGTAGTATTTTCTTATTTATTCTGGTGACAGTCCTCTACATTAAAATCAGTAATTCTTTATCACATAGGTTGTAAATGGTTTTCCTAGTTGGTTATGAGATTACCTTTTCTATTTCTTCATGGTGACTTTTTTAATTTAACAAAATGAAAATTCAGTTATAGTTGTCTTCATAGTGATTGTTGGAACACAAACACTTTATTTAGTCAATTTATGGATGTACTTTTACGTATGTGCTCAGAAAGCACATTCAGTGCCCGAGACCAGATAAACATTCACTGTATTTTCTTCGAATTGCAACTCACTTTTTATACTTAAATAGTTACCACACGTGCGTGTGAATTGGGTATATGATGTGAGGTTAGGGAAAGTTTTGTTTTTTCCCAGAATGACCCAAATGGCATTTCTTCTATAATCTTTTATTCTTTAAAAATTTGAAAATTTGTTTTGTAGAATACTTAGGCGCACTAAATACTCTTGCAGGTTTACACAGCTTCACTGCCCCCGCCCCCACTGCCTCTTTGCTAATTTTATTTATTTTGCTTGTCTAATGGAAATCAGCTCTCTTCATTTGCTTCCTGGTTGGGTTTATTTTACCCTAAACAGGAAGTAGGCCATTATGCCCAGGCATCTGTATAATGACATCCCCTCTGTCTCCTCCCTCCTGCCCTGGCCTCTGCCTTGTCCTGCTTTACTGACAGCGGGCCCTTGTCTCTGAATTTTGAAGGCGTCTTGACTTTCTAGCCCGGTAATCTAATGGAGACTTTTGCGTCTGTGTGACTTTGTTATTTCAACGGAAAGTTCTTCTGTCCCCCACCTCCCAGATGTCATAAGATGTTTTCTTTTTCTCCTTTTTTTGGGGTGGAGCAGCGGGAGGAGGGCAGGCCTTATCCTGCCCCCAAGATGCTTTTTCTTAAACTCATTTTGTACTAACTTTATCCTAATCCATGAGAACAATCAGTTCACAGAAGAACTAGAATACTAGTAACCACATTTCCGATTCCCTTGTCAGCCTGGAACATTATTTTGAGTTCTCTTAAATCTCAGACTGTGTTTTGTTTTGTTGTTTCCGTCAGCTCCGTTTCTTTTTTCTGCCTTTTGTCCTGTGTGTCATTTTCCCTGCCTTGGAGTTCAGTGCACTGTAACCCCTGTGAGGACGCAGGTGCAGGACCACGTTCCTGTCTTGTCCACATTTCCTGTCCTGTGATCTCGTCTAACTCCATAGGCACAGGATTGTCTTTCAAATGTGCTTCGTAGTAGCTCATCTTTCTCATTTGGGGCCTTACAAGTGCTCCATTTTCCCCTGCCGACGAGGTTTTTTTTCTCTTTGTGTCTTGCCTATTTCTGTTTAAGCCTTTTAATGCACCCCAGGGTTATCTTTAATCTGCTTTTTGTCCCTCGGCTACTTTACTGTCTCTCATCTGCTGCCCTGTAATATTGTTACTCCGTCCCAGGTCGCTCACCAGATTTAAGACAGTTACTTTTTGTCTCTCTTCAGGGAAGTCTGCTTTTATTCCCTTGCACTCTTGAGAGAGAGGGACTTTTTCTCCCTGATACAATTGTCCTTGTTTTCTCTCTCGCCCTTCAGTAAATGACTTGTTTTCGCCTTCACTCGGGTTTCTTTTCCTTTTTCACTTACTTTTCCTCTGTATTGTGCACTCTCTTATATTCCACACCGCTTTTCATTTTTTATTCTGTGTCGCTTGTCACCTTTGTGTCTGAGGAGCGTTATGTGGTTCTTTAAGCCTCAGTGCAGCCAAGTTAAATCATCTTTGCTTTTCACAAATGATCCACTTTTCCTTTTAAAATCACAGTAAGGACTCATTTCGAAAGACCCCTTTAAAGCGATGGTTCCTCTGACTTCCTCTTGGTACCTCTTAGCTGTTACTTTGCTTCAGTCTTAGTTTCGTGCCCCCCTTTGCACTCCTCTGTTATTTATGGATACTGTACGTTTTTCTTGTAAATGCTCGAAACATGCTGGTCTTCTAATAGATGCAGAGTATATTATTTTCTTACCCCTTCCATACTAAATTGACTTAACGGTTTAAAAACAATAGTTTACTCAATGAATACTTACAGAAAACTTGGCAGCTTATGACTATGGCAGGGAATAAGAGGTCTCTGGGAGGTATTGGGACAAGGTCAACACGGGCTCCATCAGCCAGGGGGGTCGGAGGGGGTGGGAGACGCTGCCTGAGTCTTAAAGGGCTGAGAGGTGTGGGGTGGTGGGGCGCCACTGTCTTCCCTTTCTGGCTGATAGAACAGGTCGCGGTTTTGGAGACAGGCCAGGCGGTTCAAGGACAGTCAGACACTGCCGGTCACAGCCCGTCAAGTTCCACTTGTGTTCAGGAAGAAGATAGAGGAAAAGGGATAGAAGAAAAATGAACTGAAAAATGGCCTTCCGCGTCATCCACACGAGGATGGCCCCTCGGAAGCACTGCGGTGACATGCTCCAGGTGGTTAGAGAGCGACACCCTCTTTTCTTAATTTCTAAATGTCATTGTGGCCACTTTTAGGCTATCCTGTTAAGTTCCTCATCAACCAGTCTATAAATCAATCAATAATGTTCAATAAAATGCTGCATGCAGGAGCAGATATGAAAAGAACTGTTCACTACGGGCGATGAGCCTCGTGTAGAAGTACATCATTGAGCTTTTAATTTGGGGTCGGTTAAGAACATGACATGAAATAATAAAGTGTGTGGTGAAGCACTAAGGCTGTATGAATTCAGAAAATACAAAAAGAAGTGATGGTGGAATTGGTCAAGAAAGCCATTATGTGCCTAGAAAACTACAGCAGGGTCCTCAAGGGGTCCAGGTAAGTAGCAGAGAGTAAGAACATTCTAAGGAGCACTCTCCAGGGATCCATATCTGAAGCCAGTTACCTGTCCTAGCTCATGAAGTCAGTGGCTAGTATCACATACATGTGTATTCAGCCAGTTAGCCATCAAATATTGAGCCTGTGTCACAGGCTGACCCTTGTTTTACACCTGAGATGTCCTGGTGAACAGCACAGATGATATCTTGGAGTTTACATGCTCTGTGAGGGGGGAGACAATCAATAAAGAAGACAGAGTGAAGAGTGGAGCTGATGCTAAACAGTGGGAGTGCACGGAAGAAATGTAAGCATGCGACATGAGACAGGGAGACTGGGGCAGGGCTCTAACCGATGTGGCAATTCAGGCGTTGCCTGCCACTTGTGAGAAGTCAGTCACACAAAGATGTGGGGTAGCCTATTCCAAAGGAGGGGAGCAGCGGGTAGGTTGGGCTGCGGGAAGGGATGGGTTTGGATTTGTTGCAGGAACGGAGAGCCGAGGGTCACGGTGGAGGGGGAGCGCCGTAGGGATGAGACGTGCGAGGCGAGCTCGGGCGGGCCAGGAGCAGACTCGCTGACTGCGATGAAGCACCTGTTGGCCATCGAATGTACCGTTCCATGACGTGTTCATTCACAGTGTTGCCCCCCTAATTTTATAGTACAGATTTCTTCTTATCACCTTGCTTGAGGTTGACATGACTTCTTAAATCTGAGGCTAGATATCTTTATCAGTTTTGTACAATATTCAGGCAGTCTCGTCATATTGCCTCTGTCCCATTCTTTTCTCCTCTTCTGGAACCCCCATGACATGCATGTTAGACCTCTTCACCCGGTCCCATGTGCTTCTTAAACTCTTTTCCGTATTTTCTACCGTCTTCTGTCTTGGAGCTTTGACCTCTATCACATTTCTCATCCAGTTCACCAGTTTACTATTTTGTGGAGCTCTTTTTTTTTTTCTTTTGTTTTTCAGTTATGTGATTTCTATTTTATTGTTTTTCTGGAACATATTAAATAGTGTTTTAAAGTCCATTTGCTTAAACATACTTTAGAGTTATTTTTAAGTCCATGTTTGATAACTTCAATATCTGGACTACTTGTGAATTTGTACATATTGCCTGTTTTCCTGATTTGTGATCACTTAGCTTGTTTCTCGATATGCTTGGTAATTTTTTATTAAATGGTGGACATAGTATGTTGAGAGTTTTAAAATTTACAGGTAACATCCTTCTCCTTTGTAGAGGATTTGATGTTTTTTCTGTCAGGCAGATGGAATGTGGTCAGATCACCTTCAGCCTGGTCAAACCCCTTTATTCTCAGGGCTGAGATGTGCATGGGTCTTGTGCACACATGGGAGGCAGGAGAGCACCTCCTCCATCCCAGTAGGATGGTTTGGTCGCTGTGCCGGGGTAGCAGAAGTCCCTGTGAGATGGCTCCTCTTTGATCTGTGAGGTGGAAGATGAGCTTGTTGGCTGAGTTTAAGGCACAGGGAAATGAAGAAGGTGGTCTGATGTATGAGACAGAGTAGCTTACTGTGAAGGCCAGGTGGGAGCGTCAACGAGGAATTTAGTGTAAGGGCCTTGAAGAGTGCTCGGGTATGGGTCTGCTGGGATGGACATGCGGGCCAGCCAGGCTGATCAAGGTTGGGCTATGCCAGGAGGAGGAGAATAGGGGAAATAAAGATACGGAAAAAAAGCGTGTGGTCGATGTGCTGGGCCATGAAATCTAACCTGGACAAGGAACAAAGCAAAGGCAGAAGGAGGCTGGTGCATATGGACAGAGCAGTGGACTTAGAGCCTGGTAAGATGAACACTGCGTGGTGAAGTAATTGTCTGAGCAAGCTGAAATAAAGCGGAGGTTGGCGGTCCTGTTCTTCACCGTGCAGTTGTGTTTTATTTGCAAGGAGAAGCCATAACCTCTGCCTCTTTACATCATGTCAGGAATCCTGTGATCATAGACGGGAGAGCTTGAAAATGAAGCCCCTGAACCTCGCCCTTTTGCTGAACAGATGCTGACAGTCAGCGCAGATAAACTGCTTTGTGAGGTTGCCAGGCCGAGAAATGCAGCCAGGACCGAGCACCTAAATTACAGGAAGCTCCCTCTCGGAGGAAATACGTTCTCCAAGGCAAAGCAAACGTGTATTGTCAGAGAGTATGAAAGCACTAATGTTGGGTAGCGGTGTAACACAGCTGGTTGCTTCCACGCCTTGGCTATTAGGAACAATTCTGCTGTGAATATGGGGTGCAGATATCTCTTTAGGATCCTGATTTCATTGCCTTTGGATAAATACCCAGTAGTGGAATGGCTGGATCGTATGGGAGTTCTATTTTTAATGTTTTGAGTAAGCTCCGTACCATTGTTCATAGTGGCTGCACCAATCTAAGTCCCCATCACCAGTGCACGAGGGCTCTCTTCTCCACATCCTCCCAGTGCTTGTTATCGCCTGTCTTTTTTTTTTATTGTTAAATTTACTGGGGTGACATTGGTTAGTAAATGTCACACAGGTGTACAGATATACAATACATCATTTATGTGTCGTGTTATGAGTTCATCACCCAGAGTCAGTTCTCTTTCCATCACCATGTATTTCAGACCCTGTCCTGTCCCTTCTCTCCCACCCCCTCCTCCCATACCCTCAGATAACCACTAACCACTAAGCTATTGATTGTGTCTGTGAGCTTTTGTTTCTTTGTTGCTTTCAGTTTGTGTTCCACAGATGAGTGGAATCATATGGTTCTTGGTTTTTTTCTGTCTAGCTTATTTGACTTTGCATGATGGTCTCAAGGTCCATCCATGTTGTCATAAATGTTCCCATTTCATCTTTTCTTATGACTGAATAATATTCAATTGTGCATATGGACCACAGCTTCTTCATCCAGTCATCTATCAAAGGACACTTCAGCTATTTCCATGACTTGGCCACCGTGAATAGTGCTGTGATGAACATGGGGGCACATGTATCTTTGCAGACTAAGGTTTTCAAAATTTTGGGGTCGATACCCAGAACTATTTCCCATCTCTTTGATGATGGCTGTTCTGACAGGTGTGAGGTGGTATCTCATTGGGTGAAGGTGGGCAAAGGGTACACACTTCCTGTTTTAAGATATGAATACGTTCTGGGAACGTAATGTGCCGTCTGGTGACTCTAGCTAACCACACTAAACTGTATGTATATTTGAGGGTTGCTAACAGAATAGATCTTAAAAGTTCTCACTACACACACACACACAAAAGTAATTATGTGAGGTAGTAGCTGTGTTCACTAACCTTATCATGGTAATCATTGCACAATAGGTACACATATCAAATCACCACATTGTACACCATAATGTTATATGTCATTTACATCTCTCCTCTTCTCCCCTCTTTCTGGATTTGTAAAGTCGAAGAATAACACCTTGCTCTTTAATGGCATAAAATATGGCTTGTTTGCTCTTACATGAAACTCTAAATCCATGTATGTAACTCTGTTAGCCAGCTCTATTTAAACTCTCCACGTACCAAAGCAGAAGTTAGTACCTTCATGTGAGAGAATTCTCTATTGCATTCCTTGTCTGGGTGCATAGACTGATCTTCAAGTTGTCCTAGATGAAAAGTCAGGCAGTCATTCTTGAATTTCTCTCTTCTTCACATCTCACAATCCAACTGGTGGCCAATCTCTCTTAGTTATATATCTGACGTCTTCCCCCTTCAACCACATTTGTGTCAGTTTAGGCCCTCATAGTGTGTCTCCTGGGTCATTTAATTGTCTTCTTGAGTCAGTGTTCTGACTCGAATCTGGCATTTTTGGATAGGTGTGTATTATGAGCTGCAAAGTAGAGGGTTCTGCATTCACAAAATACATTCTTAAACTATATCTTTGCTTTTTATATTTAGAGTTATTGTGTCAGAAATGAAGGAAATGACTCCTTTTATTCCTTCACTAAAAATATTGGCAGTGTAAATTTTTTAGTTCTCTCTGCATTTGGGTCAATTTTAGAAAGGCCAAATACAAGATAGTAGTGGAGAGAGAGCCATTATAGAAAAAAAAAGTTTAGATTCATGACTCATTTTTGCCAAAAGATGGTGCTCATGTATCTGTTAAGACCATCTAGGCAGCTATGAAGAGAAAAACAACATTTTTTCAAGTAATCTGAAGGTATGCAGCCTACGGCTGTGCAGTAATGACAATCTAATTGAATTTTACCGTATTTCATTTGAAATGTAAACAACTTACTTTAAAAAAAATACGCATTCCTGAAAATGTATTTTTAAAGAGTAGTCTCCCACTGGAAAATTAATACACCAAATTAAGACACTTGTGAAAGATGCAAGATTCGGCAACCTTTTAGCTATCTTCGATTCCAACAGTAAAGCTGGACTGAAAGTATCAGAATGGTTAAAAAAAAAAAAAAAAAAAGGAAATAGGAAAATAGTATGTTATAGGCATATATGCTAGTTTGAAACTGGGAATCTCGTTGGTTTGCTACATAAAGAGGAATGTTGGTCTTTTATGTCTGCACAAGACGTGTAATTTGGCACCTCCCAAAACAATTATTCACGTACTGCATGCCTGGCACTGTGGTAAGTGTTTTACATTGAGATTTCACTTCATCCTACAAAGAGCTTTAAGAAGTGGATGTGAGTCTCATCAAATCCTTCTTGCATGGGGGATAGTGAAGCTAGATTAGAGACAGCAAACATTTGGAAGTCAATATTTGAGCCCAAACCCTAATTTCAAAATTCATAGTCTTCATCACTGTGCTGTATATCAGCTGTAAACATTTTGCTTAAAATTTGAATCCCAGGTTTATATTCTACGTTGTTTACAGTTTCTCAGATTACTGTTACTCTTATGCATAGTCAGTATTTTTCATAAACATATTGGAACAAAGTAGGCATGTGTTCTAGAGGCCTGCATCTTGGAGGGGAGTACCAGAATGCTATCTACTGGTGGTATCTAAGACAAGTTCTCTTATCCAGCCAGTCGCTCCTGTAGTGCTTACTTGAAGGACTGTTGTGAGAAATATAAATAACACATATGCAGTGTTTATAGTCAGTCCACACTCATTATTTTCTGAACATGTATAACAACATTGTGATTTCATTCTATAGGCAAACTCTAAATCGTCGGTCAGAAAAGAAAGTTCTGTGAAAAAAATGGCTGAGTCAAACATTCATCCTTTGAGTAAAATTAGAACATATATTTCTAGTATAGGTCTTTTTCAACTCTAAAATAGTTACTAAAGATATAGCTTCAGAATTGTCCATATGAAGATGATATTCTAAGTTGCAAAATAATTCCTTGCTTAGTGATTCATAAAATGATACATTTTGAAGATGTAATTTGTTTTAATGAATTCATAATGTGATACAATTGACATATTTTGTAAATTACATAAAATGAGATGAAAGTTAAAACAATTATTATAAATCATCACATCCTAGCACTTTCATTACTGACTCAAGATTATGTAAAACTTGATGACATTAATTATTTTGCATATTTTTTTTTACCCATCAAGTTCTAGAGTAATTTACTTCCCTGGGAAAAACTCATAACAAATGATATCTAAATTAAAATTTTACTGAATTTAAATAATTATCTTAGAAATAATGGGTTTACAACAAACTTACTAAGTGAGGGCTACCTATACAATTAAGGTATGCAGGTCTGTTTGTATATTTTGTGTTTTGGTTAATTTTTTATTTAATTTAAACCCACGTATGAGGGCTGTTGCGAAGTATCCAGCTGTGTAATATGAAAAATAGAGGCAGTTGTGGCTGGATGTTTTTTCTCGACAGCCCTCATATGCCTTTCCATATATCTATCCATAGCTATTTTCACTGTGAAGTTTTTCAACTGTAACTTTCTAGTGTAATTTAAATATGAGAGTTCCCCAGAGTCCTAACAGAAATGTATGTTTACAGACCCTGTCCCTTGGCGAATTTACTTGAACACGTCACCTCCTGCATTGCATTCCATGGGCTAGTCTTTGCAAATGGGGGACAGACAGGTGGCTGGCCTTCGCCTGCTGTGTAACACCACCCCGTGCTCTTCTCCAGGCTGAGTGATGCCACTTCCCTCAGCCTCTCATCCCGAGTGCTGTTTCCTGGAATCTGAATCTCTCTGCGGATCATCCTGGCCCTCTCCTCATCTCCTCACCTCTCTGTTCTGCCAGGCAGCCTGTTCATGTCAGAAACGAAGTGGCCGCCACCTCTGTCCCCCATTGTTTAAGGAGCAGTCCCTGCAGGACGCTGGCCTCTGGCATGGAAGGGGGAGCTGCTTCCCATTGCTGGTTGGACCCACACAGTCATTTATATGCATATGCTCTGGAGAACTGGGGTGCACAATGTGAGGAAAACCTAGGTTTTTGTGTCTGGGCTGTCCAGACTCCTAGGCTAATGAAATTCTTCACAGTCAGGGACCATTTTTGAGTGAAAAGATGGTAGCCTGAACCCATGACCTCGTGGGTTTCTTTACATTCACAGTGTATTTGACATAAAGCTTGTTGTGAGGAAATACATCCAAGAGAACCGCCCTAAGGTCGTGGGTCCCATCGGCTATTGCAGAGTGCATTTAAATTGTGGATGATGGCAGGGTGGACGTCAAGGTGAGGGTCTCCTATGATCCCCTCGGCCCTGGCCCCCCATCCAAGGTCATGGACTCCGTGCAGCTTTCACTCTGCCTCTCTCTGCTGACTGTCTTGACTGAAGGAACGCCTTTCCCCCATCACAGCACGGCCTCTGCGGTCTTCGCTCTCCCGTCCTAGTTCTTCCCACCCATGGGGCCTCCCCAGCCACACCCCGAAACAGATGAGCTTCACACAAGTAAGAAGGTGCTTCTCTTGTATGGACACCTTTCAGTGAAAACTCTCCCCTCTGGCTCAGCTCCCCGCCCTGCCCCCATCCCCACTGGCGGTGTCCCTCTTTGGGTGCTTTGCATTTAAGCATCGGGCCGGGCTTGCTTTGGATTAATGATTATTTTCCGGCTAAGTGCGTGATATTCTGCTTTCTTTCTGTAAGAGACAGAGTCAGGCTCATTATGCTGAAATAATGTTTGCTGCTTAAAAGTTGTCACATAGAACCTTGAGCTCTTCAGGGGAATGGTACTGTGTAAATCCAATAAGGCATGAATACATAAATAATGAGAGGCTGAATATAGTGAGAATTATTTTTTTAAATTTTTGCTGCTGTGTAAGACACTCTATAAATTATAATTTTTCAAAAATGTGGCTGTCTTATTAAAAGAAAGAAGATGATCAGATCTTTCCCTTTTCTCTTGAGGATAAAAGAGTAAATGGTTATAAATGATAGGAGAAGGGATTCGGGTCAGATACAGTTTGCTTCTGCAGGGCTGTTGCACTTAAGTAGATCCAGGCAGTGTGTGAGGGCCGCTAAAAATGGACCGAGGAGCAAACAGCTCTGCTAATAATGACGATCCTCCCTTCCACAATGAGATTTCCATGCTGCAGGGACATTTTTCACTGGCTGGACCGCTCTGCGTATGAGGGGAAGACAGCTCACGGTGTTGGGTTGAGTTTCATTCCTGACTCATGAGTTGAGGCAGCACAGTGACACAAGTAAAGATGTGGAGATCAAAGAAAACAAAACAAAACAAAACAGTGTATTCCGAACCCAGTGTAACTCTGCAATGCTTGGACAGTGTAATCTGTCCTCTCAGAACCTCTTTTTCCTCAACTTGAACTTGAGGATATCCTTCTTTTAGGCAGGTAAGGGGGAGGTCAGAGGCTCTTCTTAACTCTTTGATGCTTGAAAAATAACCAGCTTAACATAATAATCCCAAAAAGCTTATTTTGGGGAGGCAAATTCTGCTTCCTCTTGATGTAATATTACAGTAGAAAAGAAACATCAAGTGAAAATTTGTAAAATACGTTGAAGCACTTTCTCCCCAAAGAGGAAAATATGTGAAGAGGGCAGCTCTGCTACTTGCTAGCTGAACAGCTTCAGGGTGCCTGCCAGTTCTCTTCCCCAGTTTCCTGAGCTGTATAACATGCTCAGAACAGTACTGCCTCCTTATAATAAGGAAAAGAGGAGAGGAAAAATAGTGCCATTCCTCATTGTCTCATAGTACTTCCAGAGAGGAGGAGCAGATGCACAGAGGGAAGGAACTATTAAGGAAGTAACATGAACGTGTTCGCCAGCACTTAAGTTTTCTGATTGAAAAGGCTCACTGAACAGGAAGTAAACAAACACCAAAGTGCACAGTACAACACTGTAAAATTGCTCCTGAATAAAAGGAAAAAAGATTCCGAAACTTTTTGGAAAAGACAGCCATACCTACTGCTGTTAGACTTCTGAGTTTCAAGACTGGAAACTGAAAGGCAAAGGCCAGTTGCTTCTAACCTAGAATTCTATACCCAGCCGAACTGATCATGAGAGGAGAATAAAGACAGTACATGTAAAGAAGAGGAAGAGTAAAAGAAAAACTTATCGTAGGCGTATATCGGAGGCTTTGCTACAACAAGACATGAGCATAAAGGACAAAAGAAACGGAGGGATTAAGAAAACAAGGTGTTGAGGCAGAGAGAGTGTGGTTATCCAAAGACCTTCCTCCTGGGACAAGTCTGGGAGGAGTCACAGAAGCTGGTGAGTGCTGGAGTCTGTGGACTGGGGTCTAAGCATACTTGTGTATAACCTTTGCGTGTGTGTGTGTGCGTGTTTGCTTGTTTAATAAAGTGAAATGAAGGTAAAGTCAACCTCAGTCTGAGCCGTGTCCCCAGTATTCGTGGATCGGCTCACTGGTGAGTCATTACATGAAGGTCAGTGGGAAGATGGAAGGTCTGGGACTAACTCCCAGGCCTCTGGTACAGGTCACTTGCAGCTCCATTCATTAGAATGAATGGAGGCAAAGGAGCCAGGCATTGAGGGAGGGCAAGAATGAGTTTTGTTTTTCTTATGTTGAGCCTGACGCACTTTGAGATACGCAGGAGACCTCCGTGCCAGGTCTCGCTCACTGGAGCCGTGAAGCCAGTTCCTCTCCAGACAGTCATGCGTGTTTGAAGGACTCATCTAGAATAAATGTTGTCTAGATCCCTGTCTCACAGCGCTTCCTCCCTTTGTTTCCTCACTGCCCCGTTTCCAATGGGAGAGTCAAGCTGGCTCACATACTAGCATTACCACGTGGTGACAAACCCCCAAATCTGCTGACCAAACCTTTTCCAAGGAGGCGCGGGGAGCAGTGCTGGTCACAGTTGGGAAGACAGTGTTTGAAGAAAACACCGAAGGAAACCTGGAGGTGATGATTGTGTGGTAGCTGCTAGTGTATTATTAGCTTGAAAGACTGTTATCACAGGTTGTCTCCTGGTGACGTGTGCTGTGAAGAATTTCCAACAGCCGTGTGTGGAGCGGCTTTCTCTCCAGATCTTCAGGCAAGCTTCCGCTCCCACCTGAAGCCTGCTGGGGAAAGTTTGTTGCTGAGGAAGATTGTTTCAAGTCTTCAAATGCTGGGATAAATCAAGATACGGGATTGTCTTTCTTTCCTTTGTCTTCCTTTTTTGTTGTTGTTGTTGTTTGTTTAGACCTTGGCTCTCATGCCTCACCGAAGCATAATGGGAAACTAATGCTGCTGAACAAAGGTGGTTTTCATCAAAGGCCAGTGAGAACTCAGGGTAGCAGCAGAGCTGCTGACATCGCCTGCAGCCAGGACTAAAGAAATCCGCACGCGGGCAGAGAGGCCGCGCGTCTGAGGTTCAGCAGGACTGCAGTGTGTGCGCCGGTTTCCATAGCACAAGATTGTCTCTCTGTAGGTGACGGCACTCCGTAATGCTCAAGCAAAAATAACTCACTTCCTCTCTGAAACAAATAGATGCCGTCAATTAGATGTCTGTGGTTACATCTAAAATCTGAGAAACTGGACCCTTTGGTTGGATACAAGGAAAAGCAGACAATGGCTGATTTCAGCTAGTTCCTCTAAGGCATGAAGGATAACAGTTACGTAATCAATAGGAAAATGATTTTTTTTCCTTTGATAATCTGTTCTGATGGGCAGATGTCCTGGAAAAAGATAGAGTTTAGACTGGAGCTAAGGAACGGTTTAGGGAACTGCTAAGCTCTGCCCGTATTTTAAAATACATCACATGCATTCCTAGCACCCAACATCACGTCTGAAAAATAATACATGTGCAGTAAGTCCTTGTTAAACCAGATGAAATTCACCATGTCTTTTAAAGTACTGTTTCCCCTGGTTACGCCCTAAATTTTTTCACTTGGAGCTAAATTACTAGTCCCAAAGCGCTTACATAGAGCATACATTATATACAAACATTTATTGAACTTAACTGATACACTGAGGAAGAGAAATAAAAACCAATTCCCAATTGGCAGGTGTAGGAGATAAAGCTCTCAGAAAGAAGAGACTGTGTGATGCATTTCTTTTTTTATTATTATTTTTATTTCTAGCCTTTATCAGTGTCTGGCCTGATAGCTGGGGTGACCAACATGCCCTGGTCTGCCCAGGAACACCTTAGGTTTAACACAGAAGGTCCCACATCTCGAGGGCCTTCTCAGTCCTGGGCAGACTGGGATGGTTGGCCACCATGTGTCGGGGTATCTACTGAATGAAGTAGCAAGTAAAAGAAGAATTGGGTGTGCAACTCTCATCAACCCATTCTCTCACTGTATTTGTTAGGTGGGAGTCAAATCTGACTCATTGGCCCCACCCACGTGACCATTGGCCCCACCTCATGTGACCATTGGCCCCACCCACGTGACCATTGGCCCCACCCCATGTGACCATTGACCCCACCCCATGTGACCATTGGCCCCATGTAACCATTGGCCCCACGTGAGACTTCTGGGGGAGCCAGAGCTGTCCTGGTGAAGATGGGGGCTGAACAAGGGTCATGACAAGAGTTTCATGTTAGTGGCACTGAGCTAAGGGAGCCTGACCCATCTCTCTTGCCACGTCACCCGTGGGGCTGGGACTCCTTGGCGGAGGCCCCTCTGAGGAGGCAGAGCGTGGATCCCGTCATGTTGCCACTCGCTAGCCTCTGGACGTGAGTTTAGTAAATGTGGGCCTGTCTTGATGTGGCAGTTACATGGAATCTTCAGGGATTTGCATGTGTGTCCTGCTGTCGTCTGCCTGCTGTGACTCACTCGTGCAAATGAGCTGGCATTCCTACTTGGTGCGGGGCCCTGTCTTGGTACTGGGACGCCCCAGTGGGCAAAAACGACAAATACTTCTCTTCTGAGGGGTCTTCCTTACATGGAGAAACAGATAATAAAATACAGAGTAAGTTAGGTGGGGAGTGCTGAAGCAATGGAGAACGTGGGAGGGGTGTTGGGGAGACGACATCAGTGGGGTTAGTGATGGCATGTTAAATAGGGTCACTGGGGGAGCCCACATGACAAGAGGGCATTTTAATGAAGATGGGAAGAAAGGGATGTGGGGAAGCGTGGCAGGAATCTAGAGAGGATAAAGTCCTCCAGGCAGAGAGAGTGGCCAGTGCCATGTTCCTGAAACAGGTCTTTTGAGTCCCGTGAAAAGTAGAGGGTCAGTGTGACAAGAACAGAGTGACAAGAGGAGAGACAGTGTGGCACAAGCAGCAGCAGATGAGACGGGAGCCGGTCCTGGGGGCGTCGGCAGGGTGTGGAGGGTCCGGGACCCCCCTGGGCCATCGGTCCTGTGAAGGTGTTGATTTCTCCTCCGAGCGACCTGGGGGCCTTGGAGGGAGTTCAGGGAGCAGAGCACTTGGTCCAGGACACAATTTAGCAGTACCCTCTGGCTGTGCGTTGATCACGGACTGAGACACTGGGCAGCGTCCTTGCGAGAGAAATGCACTCCTTGGAGACGCGTGCAGGCAGGAGAGGTGGTGAGAGATTTCGATGCTAAGGTTGTCAGGACTTGTTGAGAGATTGGAGGTAAAATGTACATAAAAGGAAGAGGAAGTGGGTGAGGCCCTTGGCCCTGGCAAGTGGGAAAACGTGGTCAAAGCACTAATTACACAAACGCTACAACATGCCCATAACTGATTGACGGCTGTCTGCCTCTACACTGTAATGTCCAGTGCGGAGCGGAATTTTTCTCATTTCTGAAGTGGAGGGGTCATGTCGGTATAGACAGACTCCAAGAATTTACAAAAGTAATGATACATTTTGAGGTTAATTTATGGACAGGGGCAAATTTCACAGGTTTCTCCTTTCACATATCAGGAAACTTTGCTGACTACTAAGTTTAGTTGCATATTGTGCCCTGTAATATTCAACACGGATTTTTTTTTAAAGACTGGCTGATAGAATATGCGTATTTTACTCTTCCAAGTCCAGCAGTCAGTCATTTTATACTGGCTTTTTAATTTTATGTTTCCAGACACATCCTCAGAATTGTCTTTGTGATTTGTTGATTGTGTGAAACTTCACTTGTAAAAATAATGTTTGCTGAGAAAGTTGACCAAATAAAACAACCACCAAAAAAGAAAAACAAACAAACCTGTGTTATCCATGTTAAAATGTATTCAAAACTTAGAAAATGTTCTCATTACCTATAAATTTGCCAATATGATTACCTCTAAGGAGAGCTGAGATGTGTGGTTCATCCTCATTGTTACCCACATGGAGTACTGTATTGGATAAATGCCAGGGCAAAGGGTACACTGAAGAGGTACTAACCATCGGAAAGATAATTAATTGAGCAGCGCACGATAGAGTTTCTGTTACAAAAATAGTTCACTCCCCGATGATGAGACTGTAGCTAATTTCCATTTGTTTTAACTCTTAAAAGACTGTACGTATTACACTTATGACCTATGTAAGGCTGTTGACCTTGGTGAAGCTGTCTAAGGATTCAAAATTTACACAATAAAGTTGAATTTTTTCTGTCCTGAAAAATGAAAATAAGATTTCCATTAGACATCTTTGTAAATTGAAGTCATTGCTTGTAATTGAAGATAAAGATGATCCCCAGCTCTTCAGAAAGTGAAGTAGAATGATGTTATTTTTAAAGGTGTGTGTAATTCTTGCTAACCAATGTCAACCCAATTAAGCCTAACAATAAAAAACAATGATAAAGGTGTGAAAGCATGTACTTCCCTGTAAGAGAAACCAAACCATAAACCAATTCTTTTTCAAAATAGTGGCCACTTCTTTCTCAGGATGGAATTCTAACAGTAAAATAAAGATGAAAGACCTATAAATTATGAAACACAGGGCACAGAATGGTGAACCCCATTCACGTAATTTATGCAAGGAAATACAGTAAAGCTATGGCAGAAACGAAGCATACTGAGATTTAATTCTATCTGCAGTGCACACCCTTTGGGACCCCACGCCGAAGTCATCTGCAGCCTTAGTGCCTCCAAGCTGCCGTAACAGAAGACCATGGACACAGCGACTACTAAGCAACAGAAATTGATTTCTCGCCCTTGTGGAGCCTGTGGAGTCCAGGGTCAAGGTGACTGCAGACTTGGTGTCTGGTGAGAATCCGCTTCCTTACTCACAGGTTCATAAACAGGGAACTCTCGGGGGTGTCTTCTATTTGGGCACTAATTCACACGTGGGGGCTCCACCCTCATCACTCATTCCCACCCAAAGGCCTCACTTCCTGCTAGTACGACATCGGATTGGTATTTCAACGTGTGCACTGGGGGACACACACTTTCAGTCCCTAACACCTGCTTTCACAAAATATGCATAAGAAATTGGAGCTGGCCGTTAAATTGGAAGGTCAGAGGTCACCAGAGAAAACACCTTTATTTCTGTCCCTAGTTTATCTTCTTTGCTGAGAATAACCAATCCTGATAGAAGTTTTGTGTAAACTCTAGGAGAGATTTGAGAGTTTCAGAAAATACTTAGGAATGGGAAATGGTGGAGGGCATTAGTAAGGACACCAGCTTTCTCTGTGGAATGATCATTTTGACTCTTGGGAGCTTCCTGAATCCTTGTTAATTTGTATCCATCCCCTGGAAAGTTTCTCTCACTGTTTAAGGCTGTACGAATCGGCCATAAAGTACTAAGGCTGGGGGGAAGTCTTGGAGGTTTCGTCTTTCTGCTCTGCATATATTAATTTGGTTTATTATGTAGATTGTATCCAGCTAGTGGGGGCGATGCCTTGAAAAGGGGAGAATTTTCCTCCAGATTATCCAGTTATTAAATCAGTGTCATCATCTGTGTCGAAAGCAGCATTGCCTCTGGAATTTTTCAAGGTTTGGATAGACTTCATCAAGAACTCTCTGCTGGGAGTGCAAATGTCAGATTGTTTAGCACTGTGCTTTTAAGGACCAAAAAGGAAATGCATGGAGGAAAAATTCCTCTAGTTTACTCCAAGCTTGTTATCTCCCTGCTCCGAGGTGAGGACTTGAGTTCACCTTTTGGTTCCATCTCTGGACTTACTTTTTCTTCTTCTTCTTTTTTTTTTTTTAACTCTTTCTACCACCTTCTTTTTTTATTCTTATTTTTAATTTTTTTTATGTTTCCTACTCCTTCATATGCAAGTTCCCCTACTTCATATGAACTCCCTGTGCTAACATAGTTCTTTCAGACTCTATTCATTCTCCTATTAAAGTGAATATCCCTAAGTTTTAACCTAAGTTATCCCTGGCCACAACTTTCTAAGGAATAACAGGTTACCAAAACATTCTTGGATACTGCAGTCTGGGACTCGGAAACAGAGGTTGTAAACCTTGTTACGTGGTACACACCTCACCAAAGTGAAAATTCAAGCCAACTCGTGTTGCTTACAGTGTTTACTTTTGGAAGACAACCATTAGGAAAATCCTCTTAAAAAAATAGAAAAACTAAGTAACAATTCTTGCTGATTTTCTCTTCATTGAAAACTTAACAGGAGAAAACTTGGTTTACATGTCTGAAGGCTGGAGCCCTCATTCAGACCTTCGTTGGCGTCTGTCTCTAGTTCATCCTGGCAGATCACAGTGCCAATGGGCCAAGTAATGGTGACCCATGGGCAAGGGGACAGTTACACCAAAACACTAGTCTGGACACTGCATTGGAATAGCTGATGAGAAATTTGTGCTCAAGAACATACATGTGACAGTGCTGGACACTAACCTGTATGCTTGAGTCCACTTATCCCAGTGACCTTAAAAATATATTAAATTGGCAAAATGTGGGCATGATAGATATATATATATATATATATATATATATATATATATATATATATATATAAACTATCAATTTGTCAGAAAAATAACAGCTTCAGAATAATCTCAGATAGTTGAAGGAGAGACAGTCAGTGATGCAGACATGCAGATATGTCTTCTCCTTGACAGAGATTTGCAGATTGTGCCTGAATGAGTTTAGAGTCCAAATTGATGTTTTGTCAAGTAGGTCGAAGAGAAGCAAACACAGAGCTGAACCCCACTGTGAGAAATAATGGAGGAGATGCTATTTTATTATCTTTTTTCCTCTGGGGTATTTGTCAAAAGTCAGAAGAAATTTTTGTAATACACACACCCATGGATCATGTCTGGGGATTTTCCTATCATTTATATAAAATATGAAACTATGGAAGTTGTCTTTCTCATTTTTAAAATGAGCTTGCTGTTTCAGTATAATTACTTTAACAGACAAGATCTCAGTAATCAGAAAAGAGAACATAAATGAAGATAGCTGAAAAAAGTGTTGCTCTGGTTTTAAAAAAAAAATCCATCAAAAGAAACATAAAAAATCAACTCGTTAAAAATGAATGCCGTGACAATGGACACATTCGCTGTAGGTAGAATGATTATTGTTTTGCTGAAGATAGAGCATTGTAACATTTGCTGTTCTTTTAGCCATAAATGCATTTTTTCTACCTGCCTGATTTTGTAATCAGAATCTGCAAGAATGCTATTTACATGGACCATCATTTGCAAAAGCAGAAACACATTCAGGGCGTCCAAGGCGATAATACATACAGTGAAGCCACTTGCTCCTTTACTGGAACTTCGTTATGTAAGTGAAACAGTGACTAAGATGAATTGTGCTGCTGGGAAGGCAGGGGAGTCTATGCACAACTGGGCAACTTTCAATTATAGAATTCGTGAAGCTTCCCTTGAATAGGACTAGTTAGTAATGTTGGCCTCACACTGAGATAAAGCTGCATTTTTAATCTTAATGTACTCACAGTGTAGAAAGCACCACCGCTGTTAGGATGCTTCTGGTTTCCCTGCTCAGTTTCACTTCGTCAGCGCCGGGTGAGATCTCGTCTTTGCGAATGCTCGGCTCATGGCCTTGGGAGACTGCAGAAGAAACACTAGCTGTTTGCATGGAATTACTTAGTTCAGTCCCCATCATGATCATACTGGTGCATCCAAAATGCAAATTTCTTTTATTAGGATAAAGCATGCCATCATTATTTGTGTGTGTGTGTGTGTGTAAAAAAATTATTTCTTCCTAAGAGACGGTGGGGGAAAAGCCTAAATGATCATAATGAGATTTAGGAACACAATAGAAAGAAGACCTAGATTTCAACTGGTTCTGACTCAAAAATTGATGATCTATCAACTCAATAAGAAGAGTTCATTAAGGTTACCGTGAGCTAAACTGTGATGTAAAATGACTATTGTTCAAATGAGTAATAGCTATCCTTTGTTTTCATTTGGTCAAAACTAAGAGAAAGGAGATAATTTGCCTGTCACAGGCAATGAAGCTGTACCAAAATTAAACAAGATCAAAGTGCTTTTAGGTTTCACGGCTTTTTTGGTTCTAATCACAAGAAAACCTTCTGTTAAAGCTTTAGAAATGAGCAGACTTTTAAATCTGAAGGACTGGAACAGTCGTCATTATAAGCCTGCATTTCTAAGTTGATCATCAGATTGAACTTTAGAAGCCTAACAGGATCCAATCTTCTATTATTATTATTATTATTATTATTATTATTATTATTATTAGAATGTGATTCAGAGAAAAGATGAAATAAGAGATAATTGCTTCGGAAATGTACAGACACATGACAAGCAGTATGTCTTGATCATAAATCAAAATTTTAGACCATGTCCAAAAATATCTTGGTATTTTTCTCCTAGTAACCTGTTGTAGCTCCACTTTTTATACTTCTTCTTTTAAATTCAATGTGGCTTATAAATTAGCATCTCAGCTACTAACAGAAATTAATACTAGATTTAGTTACAGTTATTTGTAGTTCTAAGGGCAAATAGGAAGAAATAATTTTAAATAGCAACAGATTCTTTCAAATGGGTAAGTTTCTTCAACGAGATACTGTTTTCTGATGCAATATGTTGTCTTTTTCTGTATGCAGGGAGGGAGGGATGGAGTCTTTCCACCCATACGCTTGCAGCAAAAGTTGATTATATGATGAGATTGAAATTTATGGTAAATTTTTATAAAGAAGAATGTCAGGTAAAGCCACTCAATAGATAGGTTGGGTTACCTGACACATTCTTGACCTCTTCCCACAGTGCTTTCTTAAATACTCTTTTAGGTGACCTGCTATGGGAACCAGCAAGACGGTTCCCCACTGCTGAACCTTAGCACTGCGGTTAAGGAGCTCAAAGGCGGACACTTTATAAATGTGCCAAACTGAGCCGTTTCTGTTATACTTGGGCTGTTTATTATTTTCCGTTAGACTTGGTGGAACACGCAGTTTTCAGAACCAGAACCTGGCACTGGTTCCAAAAAAGTTTGACATCTTACTTCTTTTTTTGCTCAGGTTTCATGAAACTGGTTCGTTGTATTTAAAAAGACATGGTCATGGAATTTTCAATGTCTCTGGACAATGGATTTTTTTTCCTGTGAAAATGTGTGGTCTATGTGGGAAGCCATGCCCTGTCTCATCAGTCAACGTGATTTTAGACAGAGTGCTTGTTTCTCCCCGTGTGACATGTATGCCAATTATCTATAGAGGGGTTTGGTTCTCTTCCAGCTGCTTCTAGGCCTTATTTATAGGCTTGGTTATCAGACAGACTATTTCTAAATATGTAGCTGGTAGTCTAGAAATGTCACTCTCACCTCCACAGACAAACACTTTTGATAAACACTGCACTAAAGCTTCAGGAATAATCCAGAGGAACACAGATGGTCTTGATATTTAAAAAAATTATATTCTATGATCAAGATACTTTTGAAACATAAACACTCAATGTGAGGAGAGTAGCATTTGGCACTAGTTTATGTCCTAAAATTGCACATTGTGCTTATCTTTGAAAATGCTCACATCCTGTGGTAATAACCATTCGCACTCAGTAAAATAGGTCTTTCATCATAGATTGTCAGACTACGGTCATCCATCTGAATGGTGAGGTGGATAAGTACAGTATTCACTTCTTAAGTGTTTACACTGAAACCGGGACAAAATGCCGGAGACTTCCACTTGAAAAGATAAGAAGAATCAGCCAAATGGAGGCCCAGCCAAATGGAGGACTCCCCTATTCTTTGTATAGACACAGTTTCAATGGTTAATTGGTTAACGGATATCATTTCATAGCATATCATTTCAATAGGCTAATAATGAGGGAGTATTGGTGTTCTTTGCGTAATTTGCTAAAATGTATATTTTTATAGATATACATTTATTTATATCTATAAAATAGTATTTACTTAAGCCTGTGCCATACATTATTTGAAACACTTTGCAAAATTTTATTTTTGCAGAAACAAAATAGGGGGGTGCTATTATTTTCTTCATTTTACAGGTGACTTGGAGACCGAGGCTCAGAATTCTTAACTAATAAGCCCCAAGTTAAAACTCCAGTAGCTGCGGAAACATGATTCTCCCCTACCTAGTTTGACTCCAGGTTGAATAAGGGTGGTTTTGATAAAGAAGCATCCACACGGAAACGTTCTCTCTATTATACTGAGTGACATTACGTAGCCTGTCCCAGAAGGACAAATGCTGCGTGATCACACTTATGTGAGGTTCCTCGAATAGCAGTCATGCAGAAACAGAGTAGAGTGGTGGTTACCAGGGGCTGGGGGAGGAGGAGACAGTGGAGACCCTTCAAAAGTTTCATTCAGTCTCTATAAGATGAACAAGGTCTAGACATCTGATCTATAGTATGGTACCTGTTGTTAACACTACTGTATTTTGGACTTGAAAATTTGTTAAGGTCACTTGTTAAATGGTCTTACCACAATGAAGTGAAGAAAAATAAAATGCTAATAAAGCCCATGTTATTCTAAAAAACAAAAACAAAACCAACCAACCAACCAACCAACAAACAAACCAAAATGCTCTCAATTTATTCTTAGATTTTTGTGTATGGGTAGAAAAGTTAACATTAAATGTATTATTTGGTCATTACCTTTTTAAAAAATTAGAAATAATCCACTTAAATAAATATGTATATTTTGCTTTTATTTATTCAGAAGTTTTTCTATTCCTAAAAGTTAGGCCCTAAAAGGTCATTTTTTATTTAAAAAAAAGTAAATAAAACCACATGCATTAGATATTATAAGTTATCTAAAAAGAAACATCTAGCTTAGCTCTAAGTATTAAAATAATTAAGGAGAAAAGAAAAGGGAAATGAATTAGAAGAAAAGATCCAGAGTGAAGGTGGGAAATCAGCATATCTCATTATCTTGTATCTGTCAAGTTCTTTGCACGTACATTCTGATTTAATCTTTGATAAAATCTTTTGAAGGAAGCATATCACCCACAGTTTACAAAATAGCAACCTGAGCCTCAGGGAGATTGAATGTATCATCCAAGTTCATTCAACTGGGAAGTGACAAAGCCAAGATTTGAATCTGCTTGACACAACCCGTAATTGTTCCATTCCATGTCACCTCCCATGTAAAGATAGTATACTTGTCACTTCATCACCAGAGGTCAAGTCTTTTCAGGAACTGAGTTTACCATGGGATTTACATCATTGCTTTTGTGTAAGTTGTGATGGATATAAAAGTAGACAGTGCCTTTGGCTGATCTTTGTAAAAACTATTATGTGACAATTGAAATGGATGATTCTTATATCTCACCCTTATAAATGCAGTTTACATTAAGTTATGAAGTCAAGATATATGTGCCAGAGGGGTTAGTGTAGGAGAAAGGAACATGGGGAAACCATAAAGGATAAAATTCGTATGGAGTGGCCAAAGAAACATTGAGGATAAGGTACAACTGATTTGGCTGTTGAAGGTGACGTCAATCGCCCGATGGCTAGCAAAAAGCATTCAAAGCATAAGAAAAGGAATAAACAAATCTGAAGAGCTAAGAAAATGCCTGTATAATACAGAAATGTCAATGATTATTAGCACTTTGGAACGTATTTTATATATCAGTTACTTATCATAGATGAGCTCTAATTTTTACTGCTCCCTGAGTGATAGGTATCATTATCACCAAACAGGGACTCAGAAATATCAGTTAACGAATCCAGGAAGGCAGTAATGGATTACAAGGACTTGAAAGTACATAGCAACTGATTGGCGAGCGTAATGTGGGTCAGGAGCTGACTAGGGAGGATCGTTCTCACAACTATCATTATTACTTTGCTTTCAGTATTCAAAGCATGGTAGATACAATTTCTTATTCAAACCATTTCCTTTGAGGGGGCTGTTGTTATCACCACTGATGTACCATTGGAAAAAAAGATAAGACCGAGTCTCAGAGAAAATTAAATAAATTATTCAATGTCATCAGGTTACCAGCGTGAACCTCTTGAAATTGTATACATTTTTATGCAGATTTGCCTCTTTGCATTCTCTGGGGCAAGCATGCGTAGCTGCCATCAGCCCTTCACAACGGCCCCTGGTGTAAAGAGAAGTTAGGAATCACTGGTTCAAGGAGGGCCTTGGTGGGGACAGGCCTGCGAGGCAGGCATGGGTGTGCGATCCATGAGAGGGACCCGGTGACCCGGTCGAATCTGGAGATGGGCCATGTAGGGGAGCACTGGGCAGTGAGTAACTGTATTGAAGGTAATAGGAGGCAGGCTTCCTCTGCTGGAGAAGGGGAGTACAAACATGGAAAGCTGGAATGGAGCCAGTCGCGTTGCAGTCGAACTCGTGATGTGGGTGCCAACCCATGGTGGTGAATATGTAGATAGACACAAAATGAATGTAGAAATATGTGTGTATAAATGCCTCTCTACCCTCCCCAGTAGCAATGAGCATACCTCAGGCGAAGACTTAAACTTGTCTCAAGTCCCAGCCAGGGAAGGGTGTTCCAGGATTTGAGCCCAGTAGGTTGGGCTTCATGTACTGCACTCAACTTCAATGCCATGGAAGTTAGGGAAGTTGTAGTTAGAGGGTGGGATATCAGAACTAATTCACGCCTGCTTAACAACAGCAACAGCAGCAACGACAGGAACAGCAACAGCAACAAACAGCAGCAGCAGCAGCAGCAGCAGCAACAACTTTGTGTCTATTTAATAACAACAACAGCAGCAACAACAGCAACAACTTTGTGCCTACTTAACAGCAGCAACAACAGCAGCAATAGCAGCAGCTACAACAGCAGCAACAGCAGCTGCAACAGCAGCAACAACAGCAGCTACAACAGCAGCTACAACAACCACCACCTTTTCTGAAGCCTTCGATAGAACTATTCTGTTACAATGTTGCCTTTTGGTTGTTTGCAGTATTATTCAAAATGTATACTTACAGATATTTTCCTAGGTTAGTCCTTATTGCTATTACTCTTTTAAAACAAAAAACCACTACTTTTTTGTAATTTCAACTAATTCAGATAAATATTTGCATACATGAATCTAATGGTTAAAATTAAGTAATTGCTGTATTTACGAAAAACTTAAAACAAAAAGTCCAGGCCATCTGGTAAGTGCTTTACATAAATTATCTCAATTAATTACACAGCGACAGTTTGAATTCAGGTGAGTTACTATCACCATTTTATTGATAACTAATCTCAGGCTTTGAGAGTGGCTCAATAACTTGCCCCAGGAATTTCTGTTAGAGGGCTCCATATTTTGCAACTGGTTATCATGGACTCATGCAAATTCATTTTAGGACCACCAAAGTGTGGTGGCCTGACTCAAATTTCCCAGGTATCTATGAAGAAGAGATTGAGCTGAGAGATATGCCTGTTTCTCAAAACATACTCTTTTGTAGAAAGCGACTGCATGACACCCCTCTGTGGATACAGGGACTTTTTGTGATGTTATAGAAAACTGTTTTAAGGAACAGGGAAATAGTTCAACCTAAAAGCACACATTGACTTTTGTTATCAGACTTATTTTTTTAGACATTGTGTTGAACTTCCAACAGAAAAAGAGGTATCCGCTCGTGCAGTCTGCCTGGAGCTCATGTGCTGCTCACATCTCGCGGACCTAGGTGCCGGTCAGTCCGCAGGAGTGTTGGTGAACTGAAAATGAAGATCAGAATGGCTTCCAGGAGCTCTAGTTGAGGAAGGTGTACAGGTACAAGCCCCGAATGACTCCACCGAAGTCCTCGTAGTGACGCGAACCAAATGCAGAGCAGAAGTTGATTCCGCAAAGTAGAACCAGTGGAAATGGTGCAGACGAAAGGCACACGGCCAACGGGCTCAAACATGAAGTCAAAGCTGTATCATGCCGCATTGAATGAGGGAAACAGTGTCTCCAGTTGGATCAAGTAGGTCAGTTAATAGGACCCATATCCCTGCATAGACGCATGTGGGGGACCAGGGGACACTGTAGTTCATGAGAACACATTTACTTTACTTAAATTACTGTTCTTTTCCATTTCATTGGAGATTTGATGAGGATGTGAGGGGCATGGAAAGCCCACAATATCACACAGGCCTTTTGCCAGAAGCTTCTGGGTTACAAGGGGGACAGTTCAGACTTAATTCACATTTGGAAGAACGTCATGAAACCACCTTGCAACTTTTGGTTAGGGATGATGGTGTGCAAAGCTGTGAAAGTTTTTTAAATTGCTTTTCCACCCTTCCTGCTTTTCAAGGTTCCTCCCACCCTCCGCCCCCTCCCCAGTTCTTCCAGGCACAGAGGACTTGGATCGAATCTGAGCTGTACGTTATGGTGCCCTGACCTGGGCCACCGCAGCTGAAAACGATTTTTTCCTGCTGCTTCTGCTTCCCCTAAAAATAAAAAAGCCTCCCTCCCTCCTTCCTTCCATCTTCCTTTTTAAAAACTTGTTCTCTGTTGTTGTTGACTTTTGAGGTGTATCACACGGTACACACGCAGCTTGCACACTGATCGTGTCCTTAACGCCCCCCTTACCTGGGATGAGAACCAGATCACTGCCGTCTGTCAGAGGCTGCCACGCGCCCTTGTCCGGCCACAGCCCCAGCCCTCTCCGTGTCTTCCCAGCAGTGTTTCCACTTCCGTCCATATCTTTAACTAACACAATGTTCAGTTTTGACGAATAGGTAGTAAAGAAAACCTAGTTGGAAAAGGACTAACAGTATCACTACTAGTAAAGGAAGGGTTCAGGAGGTAAGCTGGACAAAATCCTGGGGTCCTAGTCTGACGCAGCTTCTTTGGGAGTCTGAGAAGACTCTAAAACTCTCAGTCACTGAGGAGTCAGTGGGGAGGGACATGAAACAGTTCTCAGAAATACAAGACTGAGCAAAACTGGGTCCTCTGACCGGTCTCGAAGATGGACCAGGTACTGGAAGTCCAAAAACAATATGGGGTCTCCTGCTCCTAAGCACCCAGGGTCTCCCTCCTGTCCCTAAGCATAGATCAAAGAACACTCCTTGTTTTGAGGGGGAAGGGAAAGTCATCACCTGATCCAGGCAACAGGGACATAAAGAAGAGAAGAGGAACTTCATCCCTCCAAGGTCAAGTAAAGCCAAGTGGCAGATAGGCATCTGGGCAAAGTTCACTAAGGCGTTTTGTTTTCTGCTTTCAAAGCTGGTACCCGGAGTGCAGCGGAGATCCGGGTGGTAATAGTTCTCACACTTGTTTCTGGAGTCACAGCACTCTGACCTGGACCCGTCCACCCATACATCACCTGTCACCCTTCTCCATCCGCCTGGGAAATCTGTGTCCTTTTCGTTGACTCTCTTCCTGTAGCCCGTGTCTTGCTCTTCCTTGATTTGTGGTCTTGTTCTGGTGGCCAACATCCTCAGTGGCATTTAAATAGAAGGTGCACGGGAAACAGCATTTTCAGGACTGTTCACATCTGGGAGCGTTGTCTGACCACTGGCCATTTGCTGAGTATAGAGTTTTCTTTGTAATGTGAAGTTCCATTGTCTTATTGACTCTGGTGCTTCATTTGGCCTCATTCTGATTCTCGATCCTCACATTTGATCTGTGTGGGGCTTTTCCCCTTCTCCCTAACTGGTGGGCTCTCATTTTTACTGTCAGTGTTCAGGAGACTCACCAAATACAGGACCTCCGTCCATTCTACTAGGCATTCCGTCTGGCAACGGAATTTGACAGTTCTGCTGAAGTTTCTCTGACTTTCTTGGGTAAAGTTTCCCCTTGAGTTCCCCTTCTGGCTTCCCAGAGCTGCTTATACTCTTGTACTTGTTCTCTTTTATTTCTTCTGCCTCTTTGATGTTTTGCTTTGCTTTCTGGGAGATTTGTCGCAATTTTATCAGAAATTTTCATTTTACTATGATGATTTTTAAATTGCAAAAGCTGTTTTCTTTTTCTCTTAATGTTTCTTTCTTTTATCACCCAGTGCCTGTCCCATGGATAAATTATCATCCCTTATCTCACTGATAGTGTTAATAATGTCCTTCCTTTTGAAGATAATGTCTTTTTCCTCTAAGATGCATTACATTTTCTTTCTTTCTTTCTTTCTTTTTTTTTTTTTTTTTTTTTTTTTTTTTTTTTTTTTTTTTTTTTTTTTTTTTTTTTTTTTTTTTTTTTTTTTTTTTTTTTTTTTTTTTTTTTTTTTTT